>PVIU01012325.1:0-60649 GCA_004026605.1 Ondatra zibethicus | reverse complement strand
AACCAAGCTAGCTCAATAGAAACAGGTATTTTTAATGAAAGGAAAAAGGGGAACTCACTCTACCAAAGTCGCGATCCGATCCCTCTGGCGGACACCGCATGGAGAGAGCGCGTACCTGAGTTCTCTCGATTTTCTACCTGGGGTCCCAGTAGCCACACCCCAACTTGATGTGATTGGCTAGTGGCTCTTCCCCCATCAGCCTCGGTGGACCTTCACTGCCTGGGAGGGGGTTTAGATGACAACAGGACAGCAATACGCTGAAGCTATTCTGGAAACGAGCAAATCTGAATTCCTTTCTCTGGAAAACGAGAATCCTTTGAACAACCAAAAAGGGAAGCTCTCCCAATGTTCCCTCTTGGCTTTACCTAAGTTTCTGCTCAGGCTGGGACTCCACAGGGCTCCCTAGAGTGAAGAAGTGCTGGGGACAGAGAAATGCACAGAGAAGGAAAAGTGGAGGCTGATGGTACAGCCTCATTCTCTGTTCCTCTCTCTCTCTCTCTCTCTCATTAAATTAGATGCTAGAAAAATGGCTTAGTGGTTACAGTGTTTGCTGCTTTTCCAGAGGACCAAACTGGGTTTTTCAGCACCCATGTCAGGCAACTTTCAACAGTCTGAAACTCTGACTCCAGGGGACCTGAAACCCTCTTTCAGCCTCCACAGTCACCTGCACACATGTGCACACACACACATAAATAAATACTTTTCAAAAACCTAAAGAAATTAAACCGTTCTTTTCTTCAATCCACAAAATCTCCTCCCATATCAATTTATAGATGGCATCTTAGAAAGATCTATTTCCAAATCCTCTGTCTTTTCTCTAAACAAATGTTTCTAATAATATAGCCTAGTTTTTGGCTTTTCTGCATGGAAGTACTAAATATTGGGAAACTGTTTACAGAGTGTTACACAGTCTTGGTGAGCAATTTTATGGCCACAGCCTTTGGTACACTCTGTGAACGCAGTTTGCCTTGTGTGTGTTGGGGACAGGAATATTGATACCGCCTTGGGAAACACTGCACACGTGAAGTAGGGACCCATGTGCTTTCTCACTCAAGGGATCAGAGGTAAGTGCCTAATTAAAAGGCAAAAAGACACAAGGGGAATAAAGCTTGGGGAGTTTCAGAGTTCACTAGAAACTTCTGCAGGATTAGTTGTGAAATTCATCAGCTGTCATAATAAGGTTGTTATTTCATAAATTCATCCTCCTGCTTTGGTAGGGCAGTTGGTAGCTAGTTTTTAAGTGTCTTGCCAGAAGCCAGGGTTTGCCATAGCTATAAATCATAAAGCAGGAAAAAGTCAGTCAAGTGGAAATGATTATGAAAAAATACATCATGAACAAGTTTTTTACAAAGTTGTCCAAACAGGGAAGGACATTTTTTGAGCAAAGTTTAATTTATCCATGCTTCAGAAAGCAGCAGAGTATCTAATAACATAAGTGACTGCATAATCAATACCCAGTCACAGACAGCCCAAGACTCAGCTCCAGAGTTTCAATTCTTGTTTTGAGGGCATGCGGTTTCTTGGGAAGAGCGTGAAGCCCAGCTGTGTGGAGTAACGGCATTTCTGGGTGTCATTTTGGTGGGAGGGAGTTAGCCAGTTTCCCCTACCTTGCTTCTAGCGCTTTGCACACATGAGCTCATATCCTCTTCTCAGCCGCTGTGCTGACCTCCAGGTCCAGATGCTTCCCTTCAGGCAAGTGAATGTTGGAAGGTCTCAGTCAGTGAGTAGATCCAGAACCTCTGGCATTCCAAGGCGCACTGCCCCTGCGGCCGCAGCCCCCCTGCGGCCCCCTGCGGCCCCTGGGTCAGATTCAGAGTCAGGGAATCCAGTGACGAGAAAGTAGAACCTCAGGGGTTGCCCAACAGTTTGTGAATGAATGACGGGAATCTGGTGTGTGTGGGGGGGTGGGGTTGGGGAGTGGGAGGGGGTGGGAGGTGGGGGAGATGGGGGATGGGGGGTGGTACAGGAAGGAGCATATAGATTCCACAATCCTATTTTAAGTCCACCCAATTCTCTGCGGCAACCCTGCCCCCCTACACCGACTGCTGAGTCTGTGCTCATTTGACCACACTCCCACCAGTTTGGTCCACTTGTCTCTGGATTTCTTGAGCATCCCATCATGGCTTCCTGTCACCACCCACGCCATCTTCTCATTCTGGCACCTGCTGTCCACACTTCTTTAGTTTCTCTCCCGTGTCTTCCGTTGGTCAGGATTGCTGTCTGTCAGACTGACAAGTCTCTCCTTTTCCTTGCCCTTGTAAGGCTGCTGGCCTGGGCCACCTCCCCATGACCTCTGTAGAGGGAAGGACGCTGCCACATATGGAAAGCATCCTTAATCCCATTATGCTATTGCTTTTTAAATTGCTATTGCTTTTTTAAATTGCCAAAGTCATCTTACATATTTTTTTAATAAATAATTTTATCTGTTTGGTCCTTTGGCAAATTTCTACCCTTCCCCCATTTCTCACTACAGATGCAAAGTTATTACCAAACAACTATTCAGCTAGTGTTGACTCTGCTGGAACGGGTTTTCCTTCAACTTCCTGGAAGTTGAGGCAGAATTCTCAAGAACTGGAACTTAGGAACAGCGTGGCAGGGACTTTGGACATGGAAAGTCATTCCATTGGGTTGCTGAAGAGACACAGCTAAGCAAGGTATGGACCGTCTGGGCTGGCAGGTGGTTCTGCCGCTGCACTTCCTCTCAGGTCTCCCAGAACTGACAGCCCTGTTTCTCTCTCTGACAAATGGCCTATGGTAGTGGTTCTCAATCAATGGGTCGCAACGTTTTTGAGGGGGTCGAGACCACTGGAAAACACAGATAATTCACAACATGATTTATAACAGTAGCAAAATTATAGTTGTGAAGTAGCAACAAACATAATTCTATGATTAGAGGTCACCACGTGAGGATCCCTATTAAAGGATCGCAGCGTGAGGAAGGTTGGGAACCACTGGCCTAGAGGAATATATTGAGAGCTACGAAGTTGTTCGGGTAGAGCTGTGGCAACTAAAGCACGTTTTTACTGAATATATTTAATTCAGTAAAATATTAATTCAGTAAAAAAGTGGAAAATTTTCTGCTTATGCTAATTTTTGTTCTCAACTCTTAAATCCTGCATTCAATTTGCTGACATGTTAGCATCTAAATTTTTGTATTTTTCAGATTGCTTTTTATTCTTTCATTTACAGTTGAGTGTTGACTGGATAGCAGTCAATAACTGGAATATGAAACATCTAGCTAGCCAAAGCATTGATTTCTAAACGCCAATCCCTTCTTTTGGAGCACCGTTGTATTTTGAAACTTTTTTCAAGTTGTATCTTACTTTTCTGTTTCTGAACTTCGTATTAGAAGCCAAAATAGCAGCATCTGCTCTTTGATAGATCCTTTGACAATTCTGATTCATATCTGCTATTCTTCAAATTTAAATTTTTAACTTAATTAAAATGCAGTTTGACTTAAATTGTTAATGAACTTTAATTAAATTTAAATTTTGTTTTAAAGTTTAGATTAAATTTAAAAAACACGTGCTGAAATGTAAATTAAGCTTAACTAGCTATTTGAGGGCTTTGTGAGAATAATGTTAAATGTGTTTAAATTCTGTGGAAAAAGATTTCATTTTTATTATAATGAATCTTGGAAAATCAGAAGTTAAATATCAAATGCCAAGGTTTTCAGTGCAAAGAAGTGTACCATGTAGACATTTCCAGTGAATTTGCTATCGTTTAATACATTGTGTCAGTTCCCCAAGGAAGCAGTCTTGACGGCCAGGCTGCCAAGTTCCCATGCTGTGTATGAAACACAGAGTAAAATTATTCACCCGCCCTGGCTCCTAAAGGCTGAGATGAAGACAGAAGCCTGCTCCTGCTTTGTTCGCCTGGGCAAACAGAGGCAAATCAGAGGTGGGTGGAGCAATGACTTGGGCGTAGGCGTGGATGTAGAGGTGGCTCAAGGGTTGTGTTAAGCCTAGGAGTCTGCTGGTGGGTAGAGTATACGCTGGTGTCAGCGGTCTGTTGGTGACTGTGGCTCTACAGTCGGCATAGTAGGCTGCCTCCTTCTCTGTACTGCTCAGCACTTCTCCCTCCTCCTCCTGTGGAGTGATTAGACAGAAAATGGGTAGCGTGGCGTCAGTTGCTTTCTGGGATAATGTGTCATCCCTGCCTTGTTATAGAGCGAAGAAAGAGGATGTCCTGACTTAAAACGTAGAGGTCAAGGATGTATTCCGAGCCTAGCCAAGGCATCCAGTAGTAGGTTGTCCTAAGTGCTCTCGGATTGCTTTGAGAAGGAGTCATGTCAATCAATAGGTCAGCTTGACACCTAACAAACGTCCGTGTGAGTTTCTAGATGGATTGAGAAGGGGAGACCCACCGTAACTGGACAACACCATTTCCATAAGTTGGAGTCCCGCCTGCAGAAATAACATGGCCGGTCCCATACTCTTGTGGCCATGATGAACTGCAGTCTCCAACTGGAGTCAAAATCAACCCTTCCTTACTTGCCTTTGTCACTTACTTTGTCCAAGCAGCGAGACAAGTTAGTCACATACTAGGCTCTGCGAGCTTTGGTGTAGGTGCACTGGAATGCCATATTTGTGTGCTGACATATTAAGTCAGCCTTAGATATTTATTAAAAAACATCTCTGGCAAATACCTCCCCTCCCCACTTTCCTGACACCTTACGCAGCTGTCATCACCAGCCTAGACGGATGATGGGGACTTTCCATCCTGCAGTGGCCCATCTGGGGGCCACAGACAGCTGTGTACGTCCCTGTCCTGCCGCAGCCTGGGGGAGGGAAAGGAAACTGGGAGGCTTCCTCCGCTTTTTGCTGAGCAGATATCCTGTCAGATTGTTCATCTGCTCCAGTCGCCCCTCTCATGCCCTTAGGTCAATGTCTCTTAACTAGAGACATGGAAAGTTTGATGTGTGTATGATTCTGTGTGTGTGTGTGTGTGTGTGTGTTGGTTTGCATATCTGTGTGCACGTGTGTGTATGCATGTGGAGGCCGGAAGTTGACAAAGTATATCTTTCTAATCTCTCTCCACCTTGTATTGTGAGCCAGGGCTCCTTACTGAAGCTGGAACTCACCTATTTCTCTGCACAGACCTCGGAGGAAGCCCAGAGAGCCTCCTGTCCGCGCTGCCTCAGAGCTGGAATTACAGATGTGCACTGCTATGCTTAGCTTTTAAAAACTGTGGCTGCTGAAGAATCCAGCCCAGGTCCTTGCAGGGTAAGCACTTTACTGAATGAGCACCCAGTCCTGTCCCCGACTACATTTTATACACAGTTTACAACCAAGGGATTATCAACACATTCACCAAGTTGTGTAAGAGTAACCACATCCAATACCAGAGCACTCTACAACAATTAAACAAAACCCTGTTTTCATTAGCAACTACCCTCCTTCTCAAGGCCTTGGCAGCACACTTTCTGTCTCTTTAGACTTCTTCTCTCTATCTCTAATCTATTTACTGCCTCTGTATATTTGCCTCTTCTAGATGTTTGGTAAAAATGAAATCACAATATACGGACTTTTGTTTTCTGGCTTCTTTCACTTAACATTGTCAGAGTTCACTGTGCTGTGGCTAATATCAACACTTCATCCCTTTGCGTGTCTCAGGATTATCCCATTGTATTGAGTAAATCACAATGTTTATGCCTATGTCAGTTGATGGGCCTGTCAGTCACTTCTATTATTAGGCTATTCTGGATTATTGTAGTATAAACACTCATATCCAACGTTTTGGGACATACACTTTTAGGTTTTATAGGTGATGTTTAAGGGTGGGGCTGACAGTTGTAAGTCATAGGCTCTTCAACTCCTGTCTAGTTCTTTTCCGAGGAAACTGCAGCATTTTGCTGTGGAAGGTTCCTGATTCTCTATATCCTCTCCAGCATTTGCTGCTGTCCTTGCTTTTGGTTGTGCCCATTCCAGTGGATGTGGTCATTTTAACTCGGTTTCCATAAAGACAAAGGATGAACATTTTTTGTACGTGCTCATTGACCATTTATATATCTTCTCTAGAGAAGTATTTGTTCAAACTTTTCTCATTTAAAAATTTAGCTTAGCCTTTTGGTGGTGGTGGCACATGCCTTTAATCCCAGCACTCGGGGAACAGAGACAGGCAAATTTCTGTGAGTTCGAGGCCAGTTTGGTCTATAAAGTGAGCCTCCAGGACAGTGCCCCCCCCGCAAGCTACAGAGAAACCCAGTCTCGAAAAACAACAACAAAAATTTAGTTTATTTTGATTTTCATGACTTCTTTAAATGTTCTGAATACAAAAGCCTTAGCAGATATACAATTTATAAAATTCTCTGATTTGTGAATTGCTTTTTACTCAAATGAAATTCTAAGTCATAAGATAATTGTTCCTCAAAAAGGGAGCAATTTCATTCAAATGTAAAGACAGGAAAGTCTTTATGCAAGAGATGGCATTTAAGCTAGGTATTGAAAAAATAGCATAAATAGGATAACACTAAAAACCACGAAGACAAAAGCAGGCATTGCAATATGTATTGATTGATTAGGAGGGCTGTGGCTCAGCCGCCCTCAGTTTATATCTGTAGCTCTATAACCTGCCTTCAGCTGGAATTACCAACCAGAGCTGAAACATGTACTCCTCAGACCCTGTATCCTAGCAATACAAAACAAAAATCCTATAATTGCTTCAATGACTTCTTGACCTGTTAACCTTAGGCTGATGTCAATCAGAACATGGGCTTCAAGAATGACTATTGTCTTTGCAAGACTTACTGTTTCCTCACGAGCTCCTCACTGAATTTCTTATGGACTTTGCCTACTAGCTATATCAGCTAACTAAGGCTTTCTTCTTCAGCAAGTAAATGCATGTTAAAAGGTGTCTCTGTTCCATGGGTTTGTCTGTTATGTCATGGTAACTTATTCCTCCTATTCCTCATTTATTATTATTTAAAGACACAACTATTCTGAAACCCCTGGCGCTCCTGTCTCCATGTTATGCCACCACTAGAGGCAAATGCGAGAGCAGTACTGTTTCTTACAGTGTCTGTCTGTCCTCCAGAAGTATGACTTGCCAGTTATTGACATATACAGCTGTAGTTACATAAGTATAAATAATAGAAATCACATCCTCCTGAATTTGTTGGAAGTGATTCTCAGAGATGCCAAGTAAAAGTAATGAGGAAATTTTATAAAAACTGGCTTTCCTGGGCTAGAGAGATGGCTCAGTGGTTAAGAGTATTGCCTGCTCTTCCAAAGGTCCTGAGTTCAATTCCCAGCAACCACATGGTGGCTCACAACCATCCGTAATGAGGTCTGGTGCCTTCTTCTGGCCTGAAGGCATACACACAAGACAGAATATTGTATACATAATAAATAAATAGATATTAAAAAAAGAAGAAAAAACTGGCTTTCCTTTGTAAAATTTGGAGCACATATAGAACATCATAAAACTGATATACTCCTGTATTTGAACATGCATACATACAGGATCACAGAACCAGAACGAATTGTAATCCCTAGTGATTTTGAGCCTGGGATTCCTAATGATCTGATGTGGATGAGAATGAAGCAAGATAGCTGATCAATGCCAAGAACAGCAAACAAGCTTGTTACATTTAAAAGGGACAACGGCAGCAATGTGAAAGATCAAAATGAGAGCATTACACTCTGTGTCTGAAAGGTCACAAATGGGATGGCGTGGCCTAAAGAAGAAGAGAGCATCCAGACTCATTGCGGGACAGTGATGGTGGTATCTGCGCTGTGCTTAGACTGACAGCAGGGAGGTGGGACAGTGACATCTACGTGCAAGTCAGAAGTTAGGAGAGGAGAGGATCTCCTGAAATATTCAAGAACGCTTCCCTTTTCTGTTAACCGGAGGTTACGAGGAAGAGAGATTGTAATCCTTGCTGTCTGTTCTATTTTCTTCAAAAATCTCTTGGGAGTAGGTAGACAGAGGAAATCAATATAAACAATGGGAGATTCTGATACATTTCGGAAATGGAAAACAATGTTCAGCAGTAAGAGTTGGACAGATCCAAGCAGATATGAAAGTAGTGGAAAATTCCACTACCTTCTGACTATTTATCTGCTTTCGGGATAACAATGAGTAGTGACTGGTAACACTGAAGTGATCTAATCAAGTGTACCTATTTTTTACACTATGGACCTAAGCTGCTTCCAAATCCAGGAGAGGCTGCCTTGCATAGGTACTCTGTTCACAGCCAGGATCTCATGGAATAGAGGCATTTATGGAGACATCTGGACTAAAATTACTCAGAGCTATTTTAGCAGTTCTGAGACTTTAGGCTTAATTATTAGGTTGCTCTATATGAAGTTTGTAGAAATCAATAGGAATTAAAATAGAAACTTAGGACTATTATGATCCAGAACAGAATTATATCTCCAAATAATTTCACAGAGATGGATTCTGTAATGTCCACAGGGTTGAGTTTGGGCTCTCGGCCGTGCAAGTTAGAAACATGTCAGAACTCTTTACATAAACATTTGCAGAACTCCATTTGTATGTTGCCTTGTATGCATGGAAGGATAGCTGCACAGGCAGATGATAGATTTTTTTATGAGATGGGCATCTTACTACATAGCCATGGTTAGAGTTGAATCGTGACCTTCCTGCATCAGTCTCCTGAGTAGCAGGGACTACAGGTAGGAGCCGCTGTGTCCATTCTCCCATCTATGGGTTTTGAGGTTAGGTTTCATTACCTAGCAATGGAGTCCTAATACCTGTGGCTCAGACATGAAGAGCTGTGTTTCTTTCCTCTGAATCTATCCTTCACATATGGTCTATTCTAACTATATAAGTATTAGAAAGATATTTAGTAGCAGAATTTATCTTGTACAATGAAATCAGTTTATTTTGTAGACCAGATCCCTGGGGAGCAGGTGAGGGAGCCAGAGCAGTCACAAAATAATTATAATCTCCTGAAAAAAAATTGCTGCTTTTACCATTATTGAAAAATGGTCACCTGTAGATTTTATCAGTTTCTAATGAACAGGTGCAAACAGCTGCAAATAATCTAGAGTATGCTAGTGCCTGCGATTGCAAGTGGCAGCCAAGTGTCAACCGCAGGTGTGTGCCGCAGGAGAGGGTCACTGGCTGCTTTTAAGACAGGACCTCTCATTGTCTGAACGTGATCTCACCAGTTTGGCTGAGCTGGTTGGTTATATGTGAGTCCCCGAGACCTGTTCATCTCTCTCTGCTTTCCCAGTGCTAAAACTGCAACCCTAAAATCTGATTAGTGGAAAAATTATTAATTTAAAATCTGGCACAGATTTTTAAACTACTAAAAGTGAAAAACTTATACCTGCATAAAATGACATGGTTCAGAAAATACAACTGACAGCCATATGCCATCTTTGCATATTTATGTATTCAAAAGCCTGTATTATTGAAGCCTGAGTATCCCATTACGTAGATACGAAACAATCCAAACTAAAAGCAATATAAAGGTAGCTATTAAAACATTGCCATCTAAGCTGGGTGTCATGTTGCACACCTTTGATCTCAGCACTCAGGAGGCAGAGGCAGGGAGATCTAATGAGCCCAAGGCTAGCCTGGGCTATTTAGTAAGTTCCATACCAGCCAGGACCACATACATAGTGGGACACACTCAAAAAACAACACAAAACTCCCCTTGCCATCCACTGCTGACAGCTGTTCTCTTTGGTAACTTGAGGAAATGCAGCAACACGGGCTCAGGCCAGGTTGTTTATACCGGTCCTGCTTGCTTCTCCAGTGGTTTCTTTCCTTCTCTTTAGTCTTCCAAAAGCAAGGCTTGAACATATTTCACTTGCTTCTGTTGGACATGGAACATTTTTTCTTGTTATGGCTGGCTAATGAAGACAGCAAGACAATCTACTTAATGAACAGATCCACTGAATGCCTGGCCACAAAGCTAAATGTAATGGCTGCCTTTTCTCTGCTGTATGTCTCCCCCAGGACGCGTCCACCCCGCAAAGCTCATCTGGAGAGTAAGCACAAGTTGTAGTTTGGTGTGCCTGCTTAGGTCAAGATCAGGGCGCCAAGCCAAGGGGTGCTGTGAAAGACTGGTACATAAAGATAGGCCCCTCGTGTTTTAAAAGGTCACTTGGTCAATATTGCATCCATGAACACCCATCTTCCCTTAGGATTTCTGAATTGTGGTCCTCGTGCTGTTGGGATGTTAGGAGTGAAATGGATTTGTTGCAGTCCCCGGCAGCTTGCTGCGGGATCGACCACACGGCAGGTCCCTAAACAAAGGTGGCTGGTCCCCAGCCATGTGGTGGCAGTGGGCAGGAGAGAGAGAGAGAGACAGATACACCATGCAGAATAAAGTTAGAAGGGAGGCTGGTCCCCAGCCATGTGGCAACAGGCAGCGGGCCCTGAGAGCAGCCAGTCCCAACCAGAGATGGCTGCCGGTCCCTGAGCCATGTCTGGTCCCAGGCAGGGAGACATGTGGTGGGCCCCCAAACAAAGGAGGCTGGTTCCCAGCCATGTGGCAGTGACAGGCAGGCAGGAGAGAAAGAGACAGACACACCATGCAGAGTAAAGTTAGACATTTATTTAGTTGTTATGGAAGGGAAGGGAGAGGGTGAAAGGGAGAGAGAGAGAAAGAGAAAAAGAAAGAGAGAAGGGGAGAGAGGACAGTGAGCAGCTGCCTCTCCAAGAGAGGGGGATCAGAGAGAGCGAGGCTGAGGCTGGAAGCTGGAAGGGAGTGGGCGTGGCTTGTCTCTTAAAGAGACAGAACATTACAAGGAACATCTGAAGGGACGCCTTCTGGCATCACTGGGACCCACAAAGCAGCAGGACTTTTGTCCCAGCAGCTTGGTTCCATTACTCTGGGGTGACTCTGATGATAATAGTTGAGCGACACAAAAGTGAAGAACTATTTTCCCAACAGGACACTGCATTGTACATTGAGCCTAGAAAAGGGAAACTCAATCCGGGCCTGGAGTAGGACAGGAAATCAGACCAGACAGCTCAACCAGCAGTTTCCCAAGTTCAAGAGTTGAGTTTCAGGAAGATGGGTGTGTGCATGATGATGAAGAGGATTCTGATGCATCCACAAGCTGCCACACTGAGGAGATGCGCCTACACACCAGCCTCACCCGAGATCATTCTGGAGGGCTGCTTCTTCTTTCCTCATCCCCTCCCTCTCTTCCTCCCTCCCTCCTTTCCTCTCTCTCTCCATTCCTTCTGGTCTTCCTGACTTCCCATTTTTCCTCCCTTCCTAGAAGCTGAATATCTAGTGCAATAATTTTTTAGATACCTTGATTTTAAGAATCAAACTCTTAATCATTAAGAGACTTTAGTAAATATTAAATTAGAAAAGGAAATTTGTGAAGATTGGAAAGAGAACATAGCATCTTCCAGGATTTTGTTAATCAGCTTAGGGACTCAGGTTTGGAGCACATGTGAGTATATCAGTCCCAAATGGGTTCCATTAGAGTTTTAATGAAGAAAAGCAAATGGAGGATTTTAATAAGTATAATCCAAGTGTACTCGACTTTTTATTCAAAACAACACTAAAAATGAAAAATCTTCTTAACTAACAGAATATTAGAGCCACCTGCTGTTTATGTTTGCCACTGACAAAGGCCAGGAGTTCCTTTGCAGTATCTGTGCAAGAATCTACATGTAGTGGTGGGTAGAACATGACTGACTGCAAGTCTAGGTTTGACTAACTCAGAAGATGATGTTCTTGGGACAAAACTGTTTCTTATGAGTTGAGTGACTTCCTAGTCTATTTGCACCTTCCCCAAAGTGAATGCACAGCTCAGAGTGTCTTAGAGTTAAATGACCCATGTGAGCATTACAAATAATATTCTGGCCTTATTTTTGTGCTGGTCTTTTATTCCAATAAAGCATTCGTTGTTGGGATGGTTTTAATGACTTGTATTTTATTCCCACAGAAACATTGCAAGTGCACAAGTACAAAGTGTATGAAGTAAGTCATCTCACCACACTGACACCCAATCCCCTAGCTAGTTTCCTGAAAGGAGTGTGTCCAAATTTTTGTGTGACAGAGATCAACTCCATTCCTTTAGCCTGCAATTTAAAGATCACCCAACTCTTTCCTTACTCAGACTTCTTTTATTTTTTCCCACAAAGCTTCCTCTCCTCTTTCCTTTTACATTCGAGGCTTAACTGCCCTGCTCCAGCCGTATCTGCTGTCCAGTCCCCAGTCCTGGTACTGTTCTTGGCTTCCTCAGTAGCCTTTGCTCTGCTCCTCTCTCAGTCACTCTACAATCTCACCAAGACCCGTGTGGCTTCAAGGACTTTCTCGGATGCACCCGCTGACTGAGTGCTCGGTGTCCCCTAGTCTGAGACGATCACACTTAGGTCACTAGTTTACTATCACCTGGTCCTGTGTATTTGTCTTCATGACTAGCTAGCAGATCCCAAAGGAAGGCCTCTAAAAGCTTTAATTCTGGACTCAGTTCAGCCTTAGGAAATGATGTGGCCCCAGGGAGGCCATAAAACTTCCCAGAACTTTTGCTTCTCATGTGGTACTCTGGTTTTGATAATTTTTTTTTAAAAAGTTGATCATTATAACAAAATAGAAGCTTTAATGCTCTTCTACGAGGCCAAAGGAGGAGGCTGCCTCTCCCGCCTGTGTAGATAAAAACAGACAATGCAAGTAAATAAATAGGGCTATTATTGACCCCAAGCAATACAAGTCTAATGACATAAAATAAACAGCAAAGCTCTACAGAAAGTAAATCTGGAAACAAATATGAGATCAACTAAACTGCAACCATCTGAAATAAGATATCAGCCAGGAAGACTCAACATCTTCACAGAGCTCAGAGGTAAAGTCTCATGTGCTCAAGGTACCACATCTGTGGCTATGAACACACACACACACACACACACACACACACACACACACACTCACACACTCACACACACACACACACACACACACGGGGGGGAGGGAGGGGGAGAGAGAGAGTAAAGAAGTAACAAAAAGTTTAAAGAACAAATGATCACCAAAGTTGGTTTTATTCTTGAAATCTAAGTGTGTGCCACCAAGCCCATTTTCCCACATAGGTTCTAGGGATTGAACTCAAATTCTTATACTTTTACAACACTTTAACAAATCCAGCCTTAACTGCTTGTTTTAGTAGAGTAAACAAAAAAATCTTTTGGGAATCTTTTTTCAAGTTTATTTTGAAAAATTAAGCATGTCTCATAGATGAATCAACATAAATTACCCCAGAGAACCAATGTTCTACGTATAACAGGGAAAGGAACAAACCAGTAGATCACAACATGAATAAGATCTTATAAAGGAAGGAGATCATTGTAACAACAGACTCAAATCTGAAATGATGACATCACTACACTAAAAAAAAAAACCTGCCATCAGGGTAAAAATATCATAAGTAATTAAAAATAGACAGTGTTGCAAAATATTTTGTCACTACAAATAGAGAGTTACATATGTCTTAAACTCTTTGAACAATACTTTGACACACACACAGAAGAAATACAGCTAAAGAGGCTGCTGAACATTCCTGCAGATATCTGGTCTACCTCTGGATATGGGTATGCCAGGTACATTACTGTCATTCTAGGTTAAAAAGGAAAGGCATGAACAATAAGATTTAAAATGCAAAATATAGAAGGTTATTATTTAGAGATGCTCATTATGAAACAAGTAGAAGAAACAAAAAATTAAAAGGACTGCCTGTGAAGGTGGGAATGAGGACATAAGAGGTTAGCCCAACACGGGATTGTGGAGCCAGGAAGGAGTGGAAGAGAAGAGAGAGGAGGAGAAGGAAGAAGGATGGGTAGAAATGATCAAAGCATGATATATGCAGACATAGAAATAACCATGGTAAATGTGATTAATTTATACATACAATACGTGTTAATAGTCATAGAACTAAAATGTAGTTAGCAAATGCTTGACATTTCTAGTAAAACTTTTAATCTTTAATTTCTGACTAGATAGCTCAAGTTCTTTTTTTTCATTTTTCGAGACAGAGTTTCTCTGTAGCTTTGGAGACTGTCCTGGAACTAGCTCTTCTAGACAAGGCTGGCCTTGAACTCACAGAGATCTGCCTGCCTCTGCCACCTAAGTGCTGGGATTAGAGGTGTGTGCCACCACCGCCTGGCCCACTCCCACCTTTCTAGGGCTGATAATGCCCATGGTGGGATGGCCCTCCTGCATCAATAAACAAACAAGACAACACCCCACAGTCATGCCAACAGGTCAATGTGCTGGAAGCAATTCTTTAAGAAGGTACACTCTTCTAGGTGTGCCAAGTTGCAAACAAAATCAGTCTTTTTTGTTGTTGTTGTTATAAATTAATATTCTTCTAGATAAAGATTGGAGTTATTAATGTGAATCAAACTTTTGGAATCTCTTGTCCTAGTTTGGACTGGAATATGTGGAGAATTCCAGGCTGGGGGCCAGGGAATGTCACCAGAACAGCAGAGTTATTTAGAAGGATCTTCTCTCATGCCAGGCCCAACTGTCTTCAGATGGTGCACACTCAGGGATGATGGAGTGAAGCAATGACCTCTGAGACCTCTCTCCTTACACAGCCAGCTTTCAAACTTTTAATTCCAGGACATCTTCACATACCTTGAAAGTTTTAGGGACAGTAGTACATAGATGAACTAAAAATGGTGCCAGGAAGAAGAATGTCACAAATAGTACCCAAATAATAAAAAAACAATAACAATGTTACAGTTTTGAGATGGGGAGGCAGCTTATTATGCATTAAAAATAAAGAACTATGGAAATGATCTCATTTATTCAGAGATTAACACAGTACAGTGGGACTGCTGGCCATTTTGAGTTGTTGGCTGCATCATATCAAATGTTTTAATGGTACTTGGTAGTGCTCCAGCCCTTGGGAGGTGAAGGCTGGAGGTCACCCTCCGCTGCTATAAAGCAAGTTCATATCAGTCTGTGCTACATGAATTGTCCACATCAGCTGTCAGGAAGAGTGGTACCTCGTACTCATCTGTGCTATAGACAACGCTTTCGGCCACTGTTAAATAATCCAACATCCGTGACTTTACAATCAAAGGATGCTGATGCCCCGGGGACTGTAACGGATATCGAGCAGTTATTACTGTGGATGACGAGTAAAGAAAGCCATTTTGGATTCTCCTCATATTTATTATCTAGTAGATGTTATTTATTTTCTAGTTTGCATAATCTTTATGATATTATATGTTACCACTATTCATTAAAATAAGGATTGCAAAGCTTACATAGTGGGTACATGCTGCTTTGGGTCTTTGTGGCTCTGCTATTCAACATCTAAGTATCCTTCCTTTTCTTTGTTCCTTTGCTATTCAACATTTAAAAAATCCTTCCTCTCTCTGGTAATCCCCTAGCATGTGGGCATTGTTCCCACTGTGGAGCTAAAGGACCCAACAGTGCTTCTTCCTGCCTTATTGCAGCTAGAATAGCAGTTACCAAAGCCACAGCAGGTCATAGGGTCTCGTGGAATGCTTTTTAAAAATTCGACCTCTAGGTCCCATAATCCAAAATTTGATAATTTCTAATGAGTTTCCAGTTATGTGCTGATAGTTGGAGACCATACTGTAGGAACCACAGAGCTAGAATTTAGACACATGTCTGAGGACAGTCAGAGATGCAGCAGTCAAACAGAGAACAGTGGAGAATTATCTGTGCACAGTTCAATGTCAGCTATGACAACACGAAGTTCAAGGAAAGGCCAGACACGGAAGCAGGTGGCAAGCCCATTGATTTGGAAGATCTCACCTCTCTCGTTCCTGTTTTTCCCTGTTTCTCTTTTTCTTTTCCTGTCAATTCTGTAAGATCTCCAAGTGCTTTTGCAAAATTATCTTTCTAGATAACCAGGTCCATTTCTGTTGCATGCATCTAGGAACCCTGACTGAAAGAATTATGGTGCCTTTATCACATC
The DNA here is from genome assembly GCA_004026605.1 of Ondatra zibethicus. Classification (NCBI taxonomy): domain Eukaryota; kingdom Metazoa; phylum Chordata; class Mammalia; order Rodentia; family Cricetidae; genus Ondatra; species Ondatra zibethicus. The sequence goes on along the minus strand of PVIU01012325.1, from coordinate 44,762 downwards.
CCTCCCCTCAGGGCTTAGGGAATCTATGTGAAAGACAGGTCAGAAAGGACCTGAGATCCAGAGGCTGTGGATGACTTTCAGGAAACAGCATTTTCCAGAGATAATAGGTCACCTTTGAAATCACAGAGACAGCGACAGCATGCATAGGACCCGCACAAGCTCAAGCCAGACAAAACCCCAGCATGGAGAAGGGAGGGAGGACATAAAGCCCCAACCCAGCCAAGAAGCCATTCCCAACTTATAGCTTTTGAATGGAGGAAATAAGCTTTTCCCAAGGGAGTAACACTGAGCATATAAATCACACTGCAGGGCAGACCTCATGCTCAGAGTAGCTGGCCAATACAAAACAGACTCCATGTTTTTGTTTTTGTTGTTTAAGATACAGAAAAAACATGAAGTTGGATGGGTAGGGATTTAGGAGAGGATCTGGGAGGACTGGGGAAGGGGAAATAGTATGTCAAAATTTATTGTATGAATTTCCCAAAGAATAAATAAAAGCATACATTAAAAGAATTTATCCATGAGCAAGTTAGGACTTGAACTGTTATCAATTACTGGTCTCAAAAACTCAGCTATGAGAACATAACTGCAGTGACTCACAAAGGAGAAAAGAAAACTGCCCAACTTGGTGGCCGTGGTGAGGAGCCAGGCTGCCTCCATCTTAGCCTAAAGGCCATCTTATAGTAAAGACAAACTAGGTCCATTCCTATTTATGGCCAAACCTCTGTTTCTTAAAGATTAGGCTGTGCCCCACCTGTAACCTTACCTACAAATGGTTCTGTAGGCCTGTTCCAGGAAATTGGAACCTTGCCTTTGTTTCAAAAGTTATAACCGTCTTGCAACCGTAACTTTGTTTCAAAAGATTATTATAACCGCCTGTTACGAGTACCTTGTTATGACTGCCTTGCTATATTCTGCTTCTATAATCCTATCTATTTGTCTGCTAAATCCCCTATTTGGAGACCCCCTATCCTTAAGCTTTAAAAGCCCCATGTCTAATACTGTCCTCTTGAACCCTACCTTAGGGGGTAGCAGCCCATGTACATAATAAAAAGCTTGCTTTAATGAATTGCTTGCTTTAATTAGTTTGGCCATGATGGTTTGGGTAGGTAGTCTTTCTTCTCATGATGTTAGGGATGTCATTTTGGAGTGTGCTAAATGTAGCAACTAGCAAGATCTGAATGAGCCTGTTGATGAACTTGTGTCAGCAAGAGAATTCAGATGTTAGTGTTTAGTTCCGTATCTCCTAGACATTCCTGACTTTTATGTATCACCCTGAAGATTTTAAAGCAATGCTCCATAATCTACAGTTTTGTCATTGAGTACTGATGTTTGAATTCAGAGCCTCACGTTTGCTGAGCAGGTGGTCTGCTACTGGGTCACCCTCCCAGCTGAAAATGTTAAAATTAATTTTTGTCACATATATACAGAAATGTACAAAAATCTTAAATATGGAAAGACTTTCTAGAACACTCTCTTTAAATATATTTTAATCTTTTCTTATTCATGTGTGTGCCTGTGTGAATGTATACCACAGGTAGGTAAGAGCACATCAGAGTCCCTTGATCTGGAGTTACAGGGGGTTGTGAGCCTCCTGACCCTGACTAGGGTGCTGGGTTCCAGACTCTGGTCCTCTGGAAAAGCAATAAGTGCCCTTAACAACAGAACCATCTCTCCATTCAACAGCTACAGGAGGATAGATTTGAAAGGTAGAAGACCAAAACAGGCAAACCAGCTAGGGTGCTGCAGCCTCACTGGAGCAAGAGACAGTACTCCCTTGTGGGCACAAAAGTCCTCTCTAACCTCTAGAATTGGCATTTTCTTTGGGTTGCTAACTGGGTCCCGAATAAAAACATGGAGACATGAATTATAAATGACTCACATCTGGCTATGTCCTGCGGGTATAGGGTGATGCGGGGAAGGAGAGAGCTAGGTGTTGGTGGGTCCACACTCAACGAGAGGTATGGCTGGAAAGGCCTCCCATGTACTGTCATCCCAGAGACTTCAGGCATCTGTTCCTTGGGGGAGGAGAGAAGGTAGGTGTCTAGGAGGAAAATATTGTTATTACCAAAGATGAGTGTGCCAGGATGAGGAGCAGGTAGGCCCTTCATTGTGGCATCCTGGAAAACCGGAGGGTGGAAGGTCCTGTCTGCTGGATAGACTAAGTGTCCTGAGTAGGTGCCCGCTTGAGCCTGGAGAGATGGTACCAGCATGGGTGTCCCAAGAGCTTGGCAGCTGAAGGAGTGGTGAGGATTACCATGTGAGGTCCTGTCAATCAATGTTCGAGAGACCTAGGAGTTAACTGTTTGAGGAGTACTCTGTCCCCTGGGGAGAGCAAGACAGGTTTAGGGGCATTAGCGTCCACCTGTGTGGTGGCAGGGAGACAACTGTCAGGGTGTGAATGGAGAAGGGACCTTAAAAGGGAGAGGTAGGGTAGGTACCCTGCCAGTGGAGGAGTTTGAACTGGGAGGTGATCATTAAGGAGAAAGGGCCTGCCACAAAGCAGCTCAAAAGGGCACAGGTCTGTAGGGGAATATGGGGTAGCCATGAGGCAAGTCAGGGCAATGGGGAGAAGGGAGGGCCAAGATAACCTGAGTTCAATGGAGAGCTTGGTTAGTTGTTGTTTGATGAGTCCATTGGCCCTCTCCACCTTTCCCGAGGATTGTGGATGGTAGGGGGTGTGGAATTTCCAGGAGATGTTGAGATCTTCTGACACGAGCTCCATGACCCTGGAAGTGAAGGCTGGCCCATTATCCGTCTGGATGGTTCATGGGACACCAAACTGAGGAATGATGTGGTCCAGGAGTACCTGAGCCACCACATCTGCTGTTTCCCTGGAGGCCAGAAATGCTTCTATCCATCCTGTAAAAGTGTCCACAAGTGTTAAGAGATAACAGAGTTTTTTATGAGTAGGCATATGGGTGAAATCAACTTGCCAGTCTTCACCCGGTTGGTGTCCGTGAAGCTGGTATAGAGACTGACGTACGTGGAGAGCCCTTGTGGGTTGGCCTGGGCACACGACTGACAGGAGGAGTGAACCTGTAAAATACGATCTTGGAGATGTGGGGTCAAAAAGGGGCTCCAAGAAGCGGAACAAAGCTCTGGGGCCTATGTGTAAGGTCTGGTGGGTGTCTGAAATGATTGACAATGCCTGGTCTTGAGGGAGGATGAGACGGTTATTTAAATAGAACCATCCATCCTTTGTTTTTATGGCCCCCCCTTTTATAAGCTCGTCCCTCTCTTTAGGTTGGTTTCAAGTGGGGTGGAACAGGTCCCATAACTGAAATTGGTGAGGGGAATGTAAGGCCTGAGTGAGATGTCAGAACAGAATAGGTAGCTCCCATGTCCAGTAGAAAAGTAATGGACTTACCCGCTACCTGTAGCTTTACCCTAGGCTCGGATAGGGTTACGGGATAAACCAAGTATGGGCAGCGTCAATCCTCTGCAAGGCTGAGAAGTTCGAGGGCTGGCACAATTTCACTTGCTGATGTTGGTGAGGCCGGACCACTGTGGCGTGGCATAGAGGACAAGCCCGCATGGGGACATTGTGATTTCCAGTGTCCAGGTTGCTGGCAGATAGGGCATAACCTCAAAGGAGATGTAGTACAAGATCGTGCCACGTGACCATTTAGGCCACACTTGAAACAGCTTGCCTGTGAGGTTGACTTAGGCTGGGCTCCACCAGGGTAGAGCCTTGTGGTTGGTTTTCCTTGTTCCCCCTTCCTGAGACCTTAGGGCAGCTGCTAAGGCCTGGGCCTGTAAGGTAGTCTTGTTTGCTAAGGTCTGCTGTAGTTTTGTTTGTCAAGAAGATTCAGCTGTTTCTTCTTGGGCATTAAAAATTTTAAAGGCCATTTTCACCAATTCTCATATAGGGGTTTGGGGACCCTCCTCAACCTTTCTTAACTTTTTCCTAATATCTGGTGATGACTGAGAAATAAAATGGGTAGCCAAGACCATGGCTCCTGCTGGGGAGGCCAGATCTAGCCTGGTATATTGGATCATGGTCTCTTGTAACTGATTTAACAAAATGGCTGGATTTTCATCTGCTAGCTGTGTAATCTCTTGGAGTTTGTCAAAGTTAACTACTTTTTCCGAGACCATTTCCGTACCCTGAAGGAGACAATGGACCATGATGTCCCACCTCTGTCAGCCGCTTTGGCCAGGTTGGTAGTCCCAGTGTGGTTCTGTGGCCAACACAACCATTTCTCCCATAGGGACTGTACTGTCTACCAAATGGCTCTGGTCTGCATACTGCCTAGGGGCTACCTCAATTCTACTTCACTCCTCAGGAGTGGGAGTAGAAGCTTGGATGACGTAATAGTCGTGCCAAGTTAGATCGTACGTCTGGGACAAATAACAAAACTCCTTGATATAAGCAGAAGGATTAGCAGAAAAGGAACGTAGCTGCTTTTCTATCTGAGAGAGATCTGGAAGTGAAAAGGGAACATGAACATTCATAATGGCATTGACTCCTGCCACCTCCCTAAGAGGACAGAGAAGGGTGGAGCTATGGTGGGATCTGGTATGGGAGGAGACTGGGGAAGATTGGGAGGGGCTAGCCCAGTGTGCAGAGGGGGTCCAAAGGTAGAAAGATGAGGTAGGAGGGTGAGGGGAAGGTGGGGAAGGTGGAAGTTGACCTGAATCTCTGGATTAGAAAGGGAGGGGGTAGTCGGGGATAGTGAGGAATATGGAGAATGTTGCCAAGAATTGATGGTAGGAAACCATCGAAATCTGCTTTCCTCCACAAGCTCTTATCTTTCTCCAAGAACAGAAAGCTTAGTCTAGCCAATAAAACACTGCAACTCACAAGACAAATCGTCTTGAGCTGAGGCATCTCAGGCAGCATTCGGCGGTGCTGCATGCTCAGTAGAGTACACAGATGGTGTGTTCAGTACCAGGACTTCGGTTAAGTGGGAATAGCGAGTTATGACAAGCCCTGCCAGACATGTTCAGCAGGCGCTTGCTTCTGAATTACTTTTTTTTCTTCAAATTTTGCGTTCAAAACCTCTAACTTGCCATTTTTTTGCACCAGCCCTTTATTCAGTGACGTCACCCCAGTGTTCAAGGAGCTGTGCTTTGACACACAGGCCAGCTCTGTACGGCTAGTCTGGCCATTATGGAAAGGGATAATCCGACTTGGGGAACTGACGTGATGAATCCATGAGAACTGTCAAGGGACAAACAACTATACCAGGCTTTTTCTTTTGGACCACCAACCAGCTCCCAAATCATGACAAGGAGACTTATTAGTTTTGAATGCTTGGCGTTAGCTTGTGCTTATTTCTGGACAGGTTTTTTTCTTTTTCTTCTTTAACTCGAATTAACATTTTTCTCTTAATTTATGCTTTGCCTCAGGGTTTTTTTTACCTTTTCTTTCTGTGCTTTCTACTCCATCTACCTGACTGGCAGTTGCCTGACTGGCTAGCCCCGGGGTTCTCCCTTTCTTTCTACCCTCATTCTCTCATCTTTCTTCTCTCTTAATTTAATTCTTTCTGCTGCCCAGCCCACCTATCCTGCACCTGCCTAGCTATTGACTACTTAGCTTTTCTTTAGACCAATCAGGTGCCCTAGGCAGGCAAGACGAAACAACAACACTTCTTTTTATGCTCACACAAATACAGCATAAACAGGTGTGCCGCATCCTTATGTTGTTAAACAAATGCAGCAGAAACAAATGTAACACATATTTGCCCAGTTAAAATAATATTCCACAACATACAGCAACAGGATTAACAGCTCTCTCGCTCCCCTGCTAGAGATGTAAGTGCTCAGAGCTTGCTAGGCGGCTGGTCTATACTGAGCTCCAGTCATAGACACTAAGTTTATTACTAGCCCTCAGACCCTCAACTTTTCCTTCTGAGAAGGTTTGCCCTCACATCTTCTGATAACCAACACTTCCTGCATCCTTGAAAACTGCCCTGTGTACATAGAGCTCCTACTGCAGACAATGACTAAAACATTCCAGAAGACTCTGAGTTTGCTTGTGTTTACGTAAAGCTGCATAAGATGTGACCAAACGGCAGCCTACAGAATGGGAAAAGATCTTTACTAACCCCACATCAGACAGAGGTCTGATCTCCAGAATATACAAAGAACTCAAGAAATTGGTCATCCAAAGAACAAATAATCCAATAAGAAAAATGGAGTACAGACCTAAACAGAGAACTCTCAACAGAGGAGTCTAAAATGGCTGAAAGACACTTAAGGAAATGTTCAACATCCTTAGTCATCAGAGAAATGCAAATCAAAACAACTCTGAGATTCCATCTGACACCTGTAAGAATGGCCAAGATCAAAAACACTGATGACAACTTATGCTGGAGAGGTTGTGGGGTAAAGGGAACACTTCTGCGTAGCTGGTGGGAATGCAAGCTGGTACAGCCCCTTTGGATGTCAGTGTGGCGATTTCTCAGAAAATTAGGAAACAACCTTTCTCAAGACCCAGTAATATCACTTTTGGGTATATATTCAAAGGATGCTCAATCATGCCACAAGAACATGTGCTCAACTATGTTCATAGCAGTATTGTTTGTCATAGCCAGAACCTGGAAACAACCTAAATGCCCCTCAACTGAAGAATGGATAAGGAAAATGTGGTACATTTACACAATGGAGTACTACACAGCAGAAAAAGTAATGACATCTTAAATTTTGCAGGCAAATGGATAGAGCTAGAAAACATCATTTTGAGTGAGGTAATCCAGACACAAAAAGATAATTATTACATGTACTCACTCATAAATCGTTTAAAAAAAAAACAGCCTACAAATCACAATCCCAAAGAACTTAGACAACAATGAGGATACTAAGAGAGACTTGCATAGATCTGATCTACATGGGAAGTAGAAAAAGACAAGATCTTCTGAGTAAATTGGGAACATGGGGATTTGGGGGGAGGATTGAAGGGGAGGGGAGATGTGGGGAGGGGAGAGGCAGGGAGGGGAGAGGCAGGGAGGGGAGCAGAGAAAAATGTAGAGCTCAGTAAAAATCAATAAAAAAGAAAAAGAAATCTTATCAACAAACAAACAAAAAAGATATGGAGCAAAGGTTCCTCTTTATCAGTTGTGACAGATTTGCTCCAAAGAGGTGTGTACCTGCAGAGCTCCCATTACAAGCCCTTGGGCCGCCTGGGTGGAATTTTTAGCATACTATACTGTTTTGACCTTTGTGAGCTGATGAGAAAGCGGTGATGGAGGAGAGGAAGAAAGTTGTGTTTAAGAAAGCAAACAGGTTCAATAAAGGCAGTCAGCAGCAGTCACGGGGCACTGCAGAGGAGATGGTGACGATGGCCTGACTGTCCAGGAGAGAGCACCCAGGCGCTCCTCAGAGCCGTCTTCCCTGTGTACCTCAGGACTCTGTCCTTTCCTCACCCTCCTCACCATGACTGCCGCAGGGACAGGACAGTTTCTGGCACTGCTGTCACACCTACACATTCAGAATTTGGTCTTTCTATGTTTTATGTGTTTTTGTCTATTTTCTACCTCCCAAGAATGATAACTTGTTTGTGGCTTGCTTTTCCTGGTAAGTTCCAGCAGCAAGCTATTGCTTAGAGAGTAAAGTTTAAATTTCTCATATGGCTCTATCATCATAAATGTATTAAATGAGAAACATTTTCAATAATTGCTCCACATTTCAATTTTTCCTAAAATACTTTCACAAAGAATGTAAATATGAACTATTCTCCCTAATTGTAGAGGTGAACAGGAGTGAATTTCTTAGGAAAAACAATACCCAGGAGTAAGATGGTGAAGCCAAGAACATTGTATCCCTGGGCCCCTTGTTCCACCTCTAGCAGGGTTTTGAATGATCAGTTTTATTTTCTGCAAGTTTTCACAATCTAGCAGACAACATCCACGTATACACATGACATACATTTCCCTCTGTCTGTCATGTCACTCTGGAGGATGCTGGGCCACACACACAGGCAGTGCAGAGAACACAAGCACATCTGGAATCCTGAGCCATCAGAGCAAACACACGGAGAGTGGTGTGGTTACATGGTAGAAGACAACCTGGCCTTTAAAAAGAAGGAAATCTTGTTATATGCAATAATATTCGTAAACCTAGTTGACATTTAGTGAAAGAAATCAAGTAGAAAAGACAAAAAGTGGGTCCGACTTATTTCTGGAAGCAGTTGAATTTCAAAAAGCACGCAGTAGAATGTCTCTGCAGAGGCAGAGGCAGCAGGATGTTGGCATCGGGAAAGAGGAAAGAAATGATAAATATTTAAGATGATGGGTAAGTCAATTAGCTTAACTCAAACATTCCATATAGGATATATCTATTTTATAAATATAGTCTGTAAGTACTGAATTATAATTTTTCAAAAAGATAATAATAATGACACATGTTTTGTACATATGTTGACCCAGATCTAAGTCTAGGCTCTAAACTTACAGCCTGGACCGTCATACAAATTGATGAGCCTCTTTAAAGCCACTTCTCCCTTTTTTAAATCTGTGAAACAGAAATGTCAAATCTAGATCTCCAAGTCTTATAGGAGTAAATAGAGGTGACTGCAAAGTGTTCAGCCCTTGCCAGCCTTTGCCATGTGTAATCAACGCTCCGGAACACAAGACTAGCCACACAGTATTCTGCTGTCATTTGTCCAGCATTTCCTTGAGCGCTGGGGTTCCATTTTAGGGATGAATTCTTCACAGCACATCCTTCTCATGTGTCCAGACACACATCTGTGTGATGGCGTCACTTCCTAGACAAGACAGCTGGAAAGTGAATGGCAGAGTCACTGGGTCCCTTGTTCTTGCAGTCTGTTGTCCAGGTGAACCCAGAAAAGAGACACAGAACATGGCAACAAATGGGGTGACCTGTCATGGTGCCTACTAACTGTCAAAAAACAAAACTGCAGAACAGACATCAAGGACAATCACTAAAGTCAAGGCTGCGGTAAAAAGTTGTGTCGGAAACCATGGTGGATGAATGTGCATGGCATCAACATTCAAGGCATTGTTCTATAATGGCTTAAATGCCATAATGAAATAGTCTAGGATTAATTAAAAATAGGCTGAAACTGTACTATCATCTGGAGTCACATCTCAATCTCCGTTCCTTTCCTTAACCAGCAATAAATTCTTGAGCAACTTACATGGTGTCTGAATCTCTCTCTTCAGCTCTGCGATGGATAGGATACTGGACTTCCACAGACGGGCTAGGCATGGGGTCCGGTACAGCTCCTGGGATGGCCTGAAGATACTGACACCCTTCGACCTATTGAAATCACTTTTCCTGCTTCCTGTTTGGGCTCATGAATTATTACAATATCTAACTTTATTCTCCATTGCTTTCCCTTTAACACATCATTTTAATGACCCCTTGTGTCCAAAGAAATGATGTCTACAGCAAAGAAACCTCCATTGTGGGGTGAAAAGGATGGCAGAGGATGTAGTGTTCGGTTACTTTTGGCAAAGCCTTACCTGGGACCTTAGACAGGAACTGCTGCCAACATTCTTTGTATTGCCAGGAGGAGAGCTAATCAAAGGGAGGACCAGGAGACCAGGAAAGAACTGCAAAGAGGTCTTGGCTAGCTCTCAATTCTGAGTTCTCATTAACAGTCATGAGAAATAGACAAGCTGGTAGTGCAAGAGAAACTTTCCAATTTGTGCAAGAGAAAGAGTCTATGGGTCTATGGTCTATGGTCTTCCTACTATCGTATTGCCAACTCTTAAAAAACTAGCATCCAGCAAAGGATGAGGCTCAGGAAATATTGGTGAAGTGAATCATCCTCCTGATACTTGCTGCTTATTCAGGATTGAGTCAGGTCCAGAATATGATAAAGCTTCACATTGGAAATTTTCACAGTACACAGAGATCCAAGGAAACACAGAGAAGTAGTTCTGAACTCTGCTAAGCAGGCCTTAATGAAAACCATGGGGAGAAAGAAAAGAAGGCTCAACAGGTAAAGGCATTGCCACCAAGCCTGAGTACCTGAATTTGATCCCAGCACCAACACGGTGTGAGGAGACAAATGACTCCTGAAAGTTGTCATCTGACCATGTTGTGCTGTGGTGACATCCCCCTAAATAAATCAATAAATGTAATAAACATTTTTAAAACAGAAAGACAGGGGAATAATGGGAGAAGGGGAAGGGGTTAAGCAGGATATAGACCAGGAAGTAGCAGTCATCAGACAAAATAAAAGAATAGGGAGAATATTCTAGACAAAAAGAATAGGATACTTAGCTGGGCAGTTGTGGCACATGCATTTAATCCCAGCACTTGGGAGACAGAGGCAGGCGGATCTCTGAGTTTGAGGCCAACCTGATCTACAGAGCGAGTTCAAGGACAGTCAGTATTACATAGAGAAACCCTATCTCAAAAACAACAACAAAAAAGAATAGGGTACTTATGGGCTCTGAAGCTTGAGAATACAAAAGGGAACCATAGTGAAAAGCATTACTAGTGTTCTTGCCCTGTGGCAAAGGTGGGAAGGGTGACCAAAGAGTTAGAATTTCAGCAGTCGAGGAAGCCATTGAGCATCATCGCACCGGAGAGTGCTGAACTCCGTGTATAAGTAGATGTAGGATAAGGATGTAAGAACAGGCTATCCCATTTGGCAGGGACTGTAGAAGAAACATGGTGCCTGAATGAGAAGGTACTGACCAGGGTGGCAGTGGTTAAAGGCAATAGTGGGAAGCCACGCTAATAGGATTAGCTAATTAAAGGAGGTGTGGATGCCATTACTGTGGCTTCTGTCTGCGGTAACAGATGTACTCAGATGACATTTATTGTGGCGAAAGATGGAAGAGCAGGAACAGCATCTGGCAAATGAATTTGGCTTAAAGGTGCCATTGAGGGCAGCAGCTTTAATTTTGCATGGTGATTAATACCAAGCCCTGGGATGCGACTTCAGAGCTCCAAAGAAATGTCAGTGCTGGAGACTGAGTCAGGAGTGGCTTCAGGAGTGAAGATTGGTGCCTTGAATGAGATCATCAGGGCAAGGAAGGCCAGTGAAAGGCACAGAAGATTAAAGACTGAATAGGAAGACATCTTCTGCAGATGGAGTAGAGAAAGAGTAGAGAGGTGGGAGTGGAGAGGGAGGATGTAGTCATCAAACATAGAGAGGAACTCACAAAGGAGAGGATTCATCAGCTTTGTTTTTGAGAACAACCATTGATTTCCATTTCATGAAGCAGAGCATATCGTGATGCATCTGTACGTGGGGCTCTTCAGAGAAATGGATGTATTTCAATAATTGGGGTATTTGGTGATGATAAAAATGGTTAGAGCGGTGACCTGCATAAAGACAGCAGCAGCCTGGGAAGGTGCGCCCTTTTCCAGTTTTGAGCCAAAGGGGAGTTTCTGGTTTGTGAGCACTAACTCCTGGGCTGTTGGAACAAGTTTAGCATTGCCTAAGTTGCTAGTTGAAGCATGACCTAAAAGAGAAAGGGGAAGGAAGAATGACCTGCCATGTCAGATGTGTTATGTTTAAGGTTGAAAGCAGCCGAACGGGAAGGTCAATAGGAATAAAACAGCACACGGGTTCATGATGGAGGGCGGTTCCCCGTTCCTTCTGCTGCAATTCTGCTGGCCTTCCTTGTCAGTAGCATGTGTCTTTAAGAGACAAGCTCCGCTCACTCCCCATCTCTCCCTTCCAGCCAAGGCAAGGTGGCCTCTGGCTCTCTCCCCTTTTCTCTCTCTCTCTGTCCACTCTTCTGAAGAGGTAGCTTTCTGTCTCCTCCCTTCCCTTCTTCTCTCTCCTCTTCCTTCTCTTTCTCTGTCCCTCTATTTCTCTCTTTTTCTCTCTCCCCCCATACTCCCTACCCTCCTGACACCCACTAAATAAACTCTTCATACTCAAGAGTTTTTGGGTTATGTCTGTCCCTTACCCACCACAGTCCCCCATCCTCCATGGGACTCACCAGGTCCCTCTTGCTGCCATAAATCTTTCACCTCCAGTGAACATTACAAAGCGCTGATGTCTGCCTTTAGACATCGCTCCCTAGGTAGAGTAGGATGAGAGATACCAGGGATAATTTGTTCCTGGGAGAATAACTTCATCTTGAGATATGGACGGAATAGCTGGGGATGGGGTATATACCTGTAACCCCAGCTGTGTGAAGGCTGATCCGGGGACTACACAACATGTCAAAAAACCCACAAAGACAAGGAATGGTGACACTTATCTTTTATTCTAGCACTTGGGAGACAGAGGCAGGAGGATGTCTATGAGTTTGAGGCCAGCCTGGTCAAGACAGCAAGTTCTAGGCTAGACAAGGCTCTATAATGGACTCTTTCTCAAAATAAAATAAAATAAAATAAAATAAAATAAAATAAAATAAAATAAAATAAAATAAAGCTATAAACAAAAACGAAAGTGGAAATCAGACCTGCTTAGAATAAAAGACCTGAGCTGTAAGCCAAGTGGCGCCAGGGATGGGCGTCTGAGAGCAGGGGGTGTCCCACTTTCTTTTGTTCGTTTTGTTCTTTTATTGTTGTTGTTGTTGTTGTTTTTTAGGAAATTTATAGTTCCTAAGATATGGAAGGAAGTCTCCTAAAAAGTTATTTGACAGATAAAGACTAGGTCGTGCATAGTCTTATAAACACATATGCCATGGTGATGGACGTATCCAGGGGTAGAATTGCTTCGAAAGTCCTGTGGCTGGTAAAGGAAGATGGAGATGATGGGAGAACACAGAAGGAGGCAGGGGCTCAGGGCCAGGATCTGTCAAGAGAACAGAATAGACTTAGTATTGAGGTGCTGATGCTGCAGACTTGTTAAAACAAGCCCTGGCCTAGGGACTAAGAGGAGCCCAGCTGCCGGGCTGGTTGTGAAGTCACTCGCTCCCCAGAGGGTTGTGTGCTCTATTCACCAAGTCACTTCCAATGTCAGCAATAAGCAAATATTCCTGTAAAAGAGGCAGGAAACATAAGAATTAAGTAAAACTTTAAGAACAACATAGGAATGTAGTAAGCAATAGAAGGAAATATGAGCTGTGACATTTCAATCAGATGTCTACAGGATGTTGAGGAGCCAGAGACTAAAGCTGCTCACACAGGAAGGTGGTAGAGATACATGTGAGGGGGGTGGCTTGGGGAGTGGAGGAACAGGGAATAGTTTTGAGCTCCTGTGACTGCAGTAGACTTGAAATGTTCTAGAAACAGGAGGCTTGAGGAACTGCAACTGAGCAAGGTAAGAAAGTTAGAAGAGAGGCAGAAGGCACAGGTCAGTTTGACCTTGTGCGACAGGACAAGATGCACCCTTGCCTCTCTGAGATCAAAACTGCCCTTCAGACCAAAATGAGGCAGAGGTTCCTGGGAAGTGCCACAAAGGCTGAAGAGTTCAGAAAACAAGTGAGGGCTGTTGACTAACCTCAGTCACAAACACTGGAAAGAAGCGTGTTCCCAGCCTCCGCCCCTCTCCCACAGCACTGTGCTAAGGGACTCTAATGTCCTCTGTGCACAGAGAAGCACAAGCATTAGCTTCTCAACTTTTTATGAAGCAAGGGTTATTTAGGTCAATAATTATGCCTGAAGGTCTTCACAGCCAAAGAAGCATAATGATGAGACGAGGAGCACTGGCGACGGCATGCTTGGATGTCCGCCTGGCTATGGTGAGCAGGCTGACTCTTAGCAGTTCCCTGTGTGAGCAGCAATGGGTATCCCGACAGAATGCCCCCTTTTACAGCCTCTCTGTGCCGAGTGGATTTTATGCCATGTATAATACACATTTGAGAGCTGGGTTTGCTAAAGCAAAAGTCCCAACATAATTTAGCATATGAACACATCTAAACCAGAAAGAAAGCTAAACTTGGAAACCTCCCTTTGATATTCTAGTTCCTTGCCAGCCACTCCTCTCCATTATCCATCTATTAAACCAGTTGCCAGGCAAGGTCTGACACTGTGTAAGATGCTGGAGAAAGAACAAAGGGAACTTACAGAAATGGATGCATGTGGAGACCAACTTCTACTGCTGTGAAGTTACTGACATTTATTTTTAATTACTCTAAATGCCAAGCAATTTGTTCTAACAGGAACCCATCACCAGTTCTTCATAATCTTCAGAGACAAACAATAAGGGGGAAGTGATCAGCGCTGTTCTGTTCTGTTCTTTAATTTTATTTTCTAGAGGAAAACCCCTTTTTGGTTTGAACAGATGAAGAACTATCTAGGAAATAAGATCTGTTCTATATTCATGAGCCAAGTGGAAGCTTCCCTGACTCCAAATTCAGATGTCCAACCACTGCTTAGCAAAGCTAGTTCATCAAGCAGGGCATTGTGGATTCTAAATAGACACAAAAAAGCTTTGTGATTTGTGCAGTTCTCACGGACACTCATTGAATTTATTGTGATAATTTTCTTTATATAGAAAAGAACCAGATTAGGTCCTGATTGCAGATCAGCACATCTACAAATGCCAAGTGCTGAGCTGTGGGCAACATGTGATTGGACACAGGATTTGTAATTATTTTTGCTTTGTTGTGTTTGTTACAAGGACAGCAAGGGGTAACAAGGTTCTCTTCACTTCTGCAGGGGTCCTAAGATAGCTGTCAGCTGGGCAGAGATGGACCAATGGCCACCAGACCCAGAAGAACTGATTCAAGCAGTTCTCAGCTAGGGTGAACACCAGATGTCAGCATTAACTGTGTAGAGTCAGAGAGAGGTGTAGGGCATCTGTGTGGCCAGGTTTTCAGCTGGTGAACAGAGAACAACTGAGAGGGAAGGATCATTTGATTCATGGTTTCAGCTCATGTTCTTCGGCAGAGCACCATGGTAGTGGGAGTGGCTGGTGGTGGGAGCCCTGGCAGCTAGAAAGCAGTGGGAGAAACAAGGGCTGCGGGTCAGCTGTGACTTTCAAAGACATACTCCAAATGGCCTACCTCCTCCTGCTGGGCCCTCCTTCCCACCGTTTCCACCACAATCCACAATAAAACCAAGCATTGGGAGCCATCTGTTTAGCACACTGTAGGACAACGCCTGCTCTATGCGCTACCGGATTACACACTACTGGATTACACGCTACTTCATTTACTACAGTCCTGTAGTGTCTGTACTACTACGTGAACTACAATACTATGCCTATGGCACTGCCTGCACTACTTGCAAGCCAGGCAAGAGGCTGGAGATTGAAATGCACAGAGACAGAGACATGGGTCATCCTTGAATTCCCCAAGAATGCCCCCTTTACTGTGTTCCAGGGCAGCTTATATAGGGATCCTTAATGATAGCCACGCCCCAGCCAAACCCACCAGAAACCACTCCCCTGCCATCAGGAACTCCTGAGTCTCATGCTCAGCGCAGCCATAAACATGACAAGCTGTTTACTTCTGAGGGCAAGGGGATCCCAGGAAATTCAGGGTCTGGGGACCCACTGATGTGGGAGTCCCCTCTGCGTGCTGTGATTACCATTAATGAGTATTGGTAGGGCAGAACTTAGGAAGGCGGAGAAGACGGAACTGAATGCTGGGAGAAGGAAGGCAGAGAGGGAGACGCCATGGATCCTCTGCCAGAGATAGACGTACTGAAACTTTGCTGGTAGGCCATGACCTCATGGTGATATACAGATTAATAGAAATGGGTTAAATTAATATGTAAGAGTTAGCCAATAAGAAGCTAGAGCTAATGGGCCAAGCAGTGTTTTAATTAATACAGTTTCTGTGTGGTTATTTTGGGGCTAAGCTAGTTAGGTGGCTGAGAAGAACAAGCAGGACCCCCCTCTAAAGTCCACAGTCCCCAACAGTACATGAAACCATGGCTTCAGAATCAAGTCATAATTTATTTCTGAGACAGGGTTTTATTCTGTAGCCTGAACTATATTCCTGGCCTCCAAAGGCTTAAGGTCATTTCATAGTGCAAATCTTCAAAATCTCACCCGAAGATCCCTATGTCTTCACAGTCCCGACAGTGTTCACAGGTGGGGCTTCTACTGCATCTTTTGCTTCAGCTTCAGAGCACCATGCATTGGGGCTTCTCACATAAGTCTAACTCTGGCACACATTGCCTGACATCTCAGGCTTTTCTTTGATGAGCAGGTGCATTTTCTTTCCCTTAAACACCAGCATCATGTGGAGAATGTCAAGGCACAGTGCCAGCTTGAGAGGTAGAAGGGCTCTTTAGAACATAGTCTCCATGGCTTCTCAAAGTCAGTGTAGCCTGAAAATTCTGTCACCAGCCAGCTCCCAAATAACCACACAGAGACGTATTGTCAATTATAAATGCCTGGCTGATAGCTTAGGCTTGTTATTAACTAGCTCTTACAACTTCAATTAACCCATTTTTATAAATCTACACATTGCCACATGACTTGTGCATGACCTGTCCTCTTGCATGTCTTGCTCCCTCTCCATTTGGCTGGCAGCTCCACTTTTCTTCTTCCCAGCATCTTCTGTGTCTGACTGTCCCACATTTGCCTCCTGCCTAGATAGTGGCCATTCAGATTTTTATTAAAGTAATGAAATCAACACATCTTCAAAGTGTACAGAAAGGTTGTTCCACAATGTATCTGGGCACCTGATTGCGGTGAAATAAATACTACAGAAACAACTTTTCGGGTGACCTTGTGAGAGAAAGGTACACTAGTCACACTCTTTTCTCAAAGGTAGTTTTCCAACTGAGTTTCCTCATTCACACCCTTAAGTCTAGCCAACTTCTGACATGGCCTCAGGCATCTTTCCTGAGGCAAATGAACTGATTTCTTTTTAATGTCTGTAATCTCTTCATAAACCATGCATTCTTCAGTCCTAAGTTCACACTAGCTTCTCTGACAGAATTAAAAGTCTTCCAAACATATCTACCCTGGTTTTTGCTCCCATTCTCACCACAAACCTGGTTAAAAGTGGCTAGCATCAACTAGTGGCTATCCTGGTTAAAAGTAGCTAGCTACAGACTGAAAGAGAGACCACCTTAATTTCCTCTACCAGATTGATTAGTCATCTTTACAGTCAGCTTCTTACAGTGCCCTAGGGCGTGGACAAATACAGATAAATGAGGATATGGTTTCCAGTCTTCCCAATAAAGCCCCTGTGTCTACCTAAAACCTTATGATCAACTTCTACCAAATTTTTGTTTGTGTGTCTGTTTTTGTTTTATACTAATGAATTTCTCTCAGTGTTCAGGACTTGTGAGTTCCCACCAGAGTTCACCACTTAACTCTGCTGACAGAATTCTGGGGATCCTCTGGCCTAAAACACTAAACTCTTCAAATTTGACGTACAAGTCAAGAGTGTTAGCTTAAGCAACACTTGGCCAGGTTCTAATCATACCAACAATGCAATTTTCTATATTAATCAGTTTTCCATAAGTGTAGCTAAAACATCCAAGACCAAGTTAAAGAGAAGAACTCTTTATTTCCGAGGATTTTCCCCATGGCCACAGGATCCCACGCACTTGAGCAGAACATGATGGTGAAGGCGCTGTTTGCTAGAGAAGGTTCTCATGACATCCACAAAGGCCAGTGGAAGGCTCTGGGAGCTAGAGAAGGTTTTCATGACAGCCAGAAAGGCCAGTGGCAGGCTCTGGGAGCTAGATACATTTGGCTCCATCCCTTCAAGTTTCCACCACCTCCCCAATAGTGCCACCATCTTGGGGCCAAGCATTGAACATATAAACCTATGGAGGACATTTAATACTAAGCTAAAATACTAAGCTCTCCTAAATTCATTAATTTAATTTAATATTAAATTTATTTTTATATTAGATTAAATTAATATTTTGAGTCATGTCATATCTCCTGTTTGCTATCTTTTATTCAGCATTTTCCTTGTAATGGTTATCATATTGTTGCATGTTATTCCCTAGCAGCTGTGAGCTTTTTTACAAATGCAGTAATTTTATATGAACACTATGGGCATTTTGGCAGTTTTTAGTCTTTATTTATTGTGAATGGTACTTGCATAAACATTATAGTTCATTCTTTTGATGGCCACACTTAGGCATTGGTGTTGGAAATATGGACAGAGTAGATTTTTAGGTCATAAAGAATGTGTGTCCATCTTGGTTATATTTCCAAAGTATATTATATCTGCTCTTGTCTGACTCTAATTTCTTTTTTATTGACTATGAGGAGTAAAAAAAATTCTATTTGATTTTAACTAAACTGATTCCTTTCTTTCCTCCTGTGTTAAAGAATCTAGGTTTTGAGTAGCAATGAGTCTCTCTGCCAAGTGCTGGGAAAAGTTGCAAGATAAAAGAAAGGGGAGACTGGGGTGTAGGCGTGAGCAACAAAATAATTAACTGAAGCTGTTCTGCAAGACCGAGCCTCCAGTCCCTAACTTTAGTTCCCTGTCCAAGTATCAACTTTTTATTTAACTTCCATGCTCCAGTAAGATTTTAACTCAATTCTTTCTTTTCCCAAAACTCTCAAACTTTCTAGCTTGCTGTAGAAGATGGATCTCAGAGTTCCCTACACATTGATGGAGTAGATCTATAGAAAACAAAATTTCTTACAGAAATAATAGCATTAGTGACTGAGTCGCCCTGAATTTTGGATGGCAGCAGATTGGTTAATTCACTTCTGAGGGCTCTGTGACCTAATCTGTGTTTGTTACATCACACTTGTAAGCAATGAGAAACTTTTCTTGTTTTTCTTATTCTTATTTTTTCTTAAAAAAAAATCTTTTTTTAATTATACATACCAATCCAAGTTCTCACTCCCTTCCGTCTTCCTATTCCCTCCTCCTACCCCCACCCACCCCCATCCACCCCTCAGAGAGGGTAAGGCACACACAGCTCTCTTGTATAGGTGGTGGCCATCTAGGCAATAATTAACCTTTGTGTGCTCTCATGAAATCTCATTGTTCTTTTTTGGAAATATAGAAACCACAAACTAACAGCTTTCTGAAGGCTGTCTTTCTAATTATTTTGTAAGAAGTTGGGTTCATCAGCTATGAAGACAAGTTCTGTGAACATTTGTGGGAGGAAGCAGAGCCCATCTGTGGCTGTGAGCAGCAGGCTGAATGTGGTTGTTCTCTGGCCGCACAGTTCACCTATCAGATGGCTTGTAAAAACTCATGGTTTCTAGATAGGAAAAGCCAGCTCTGGGGCCTTCAACTGCTTCTCTAGAGTCATCTGTAATACAGGGAACTCCCTGGGGCCAGAGGCCGGCAAGATATGACAGTGTCCATGCTGGATCACTCAGTGAAGCCTGCAATAGAGTAACATGTTCAGCAAGCATTTATCCCATGGAAGTCTCTATAGTTATGACTCGTGAACAACCCAGGTGTTTACTGCAGCATTATATAGCGCAGCAACTGGCCCAACTAACTGTAAAGAGAACCATGAAGCAATGTGGTAAAAAGTGAGAAACCCTAACTTCTGAGCCATCAAAGTCACTGGGAGTCTGTGTGTTCTTGGGGTGAATACAGGAAGCAATATACTCTGGTGTATAAGTTTTATATACTCTATCTTGGTCTTACTCTTGGTTCTAAATGTGCCTGTATAACACTCTTACCTCCAAGAAAATTATTAGAATGCTCAGACTCTGTGAATAAGAATATAAACTGGGGGGACTGTTAAAGAAAACAATGTGAAGACTCCTCCAAAAACTGTCAATGGACCTTTTATCTGATTCAGAAATCACACTCTGAATTTGTATCCCAAGGGCTAATTAAGATGAGCAAATCAAGGAGACACCTGCACTTCAGTGCTTGATCAAGCAATAGCTGGCACCTGTCACCAACCTAGATCTCCCAAGCATGACTTGTTAAAGAAACTGGATTATGTAGTGAAGAAACAGAGCACAGCACACGAGAAGAAGCGTGGGTCGGACTGCAGGGCATCATTGTCCTTTGGATGCGACAGCTGCAGATTTGCTCTCAGGTCCAGAATATTTTGTAGAGGAAGAGACTCTTAGAGGAAGGGAGAGAGAAATGGAGAAATGACACACACAGTGCATGCAGAGATGTTTCTGGGTAGAAGGAACAACTTCTAATGTTATGTAATATATTAGGATAGCTGTGGCTGAAAATAAAATATTTCATGTTAGTAGAAAGGATTTTTGAATATTGCTCACACGAAGACACATATCTGAGATGACAAATGTGCACACTTATGACACACTGCATTGTAATATCATCCTGTACCCCAGAATTATGGACAAGTGTGATGTGTCAAAACTAAAAAATATCCTTCAGAAACATGATGCCTATGCTGGGCATCATAATACAAGTGTGTAATTCCAGCACTTGGGAGGTTGAGGCACGAGGATAAGAGTTCATAGACAGCATCTACCATGTAGTGATCTTGAGGCCAGCGTGCAACACACGAAAATTGTGTAAAAAAGAATCTCTGGGCTGGTAAAGTGGCTCAGCCTGATGCCACCAGGCTCAAGCCTCAGGACCCACACCATGGACGTGAAGAACTGACTCCGAAGCTGTCCTCTGACTCCCGCATGTGCGTCATGGTGCTCAAGCACATGCACATACACACAAACAAATAAGTAATAAACACACGTGCACACACACACATACATACATGCACACACATAAATGTACCTCTGCTACGTTTTTCCTGTCTTAAACAATGAATGTATCTCATACCTCTTTAGATAAGCATTTCCTATGCAGCTGCCGGCTTGAAATCAAGGTAGTTTCAGTTAGAAAGCAGCGATCTGAGTTCATTGTGTAATGACCTCGTGACAAATTTGCACAGATGTTTTTATGAACAAGTTCTTATCAGCATTTTGAATGAACATCTTGCTCTTTCCCATAAATTTCAAGGGCCCCAGGGAAAGCAGTTTATATTTAGGATTGCCGGCAAGTCTGTTTACATGGGACTTTCTTGCTGAATAAACACATGCACGCACACACACAAGCTCACACACCCCTATATTGGAATCAGTGAATAAAATATAGCACTAAAGAGCAGTCATGAAATTCACTGTAGACATGGGCTTGAGTTAAGATTGGAAGCAAACACAGAATCCCTCACTGTGGCTGTTGGGTAGAGCACTTCAGTTTCAATGACAGAAACTCAATTCAGAAAGAATTAAGGAAACAGGGATCTAACTGGATCCCTGCAGACATCTCCTGGGTTTTAGCATTTCCAGTCTTAACAACCTCACTACTGACTTCCACATAGAAGTATAATTTTGATTTTGTTGTAAGCCTTTTGGTAAGGTGAAGTTGTATCACTAAATACCACCGTGGAAATGCCTCTGTTAAGAAAAAAAGTAATTTGGGTCAAGTACTGTAGATATACAGTAGCCTCTTTCTATCCAAAAAGGTAACTTAACAGTAGTGAAAGAAAAATATAGACACATTTTGTGGTGCTTTGTAAGCACAAACAATTCTTTTCCTCAGAGAGGTGTTTTTAGTTTTGAAAGCAGGGGCTAGCTGGGAACAATAGTTGTTAAGATCTTGCCCTAGGTACTTTTCTATTGCTGTGATGAAACACTATGACCAAGCCAACTCATACAAGAGAGAGCTGATAGGCGGCTTGCGTATAGTTTCAGAGGATGAGTCCACAAACATCATGGCAGAGAGAATGGAAACAGGCAGGTGTGCTGCTGGGGCAGTAGCTGAAAGCTTGCCTCTGACCCACAAGCACAAGGCTCTAGTGTGGGCTTTTGAATCTCGATGCCCACCTCCAATAACGCACCTCCTCCAACCAGGCCACACCTCCAAACACCTTCCAAACAATCCCACCAACTGGAAAGCAAACATTCAAATATATAAGCCTATGGGGGCCATTCTTAGTCAAACTACTGTGGATCTCAAACCGAAGCTAAGAACATTGATATTTTATACTGACATGTCTATCTAACCTCTATGGGCCCACAGGAAAGATGCAAGGTGCCTTGAAACAGAATGGTGGGAGTTGAACCGACGGACTGAAATTATGACTTTGTCATGAACTTAGGACCTTTAAGGCCCTTTGGATGGCTGAATCTCCACGCCCTCCAGTGTAAAAATGGCTTGATGATGCCTCTCACAGATTTCTGTGCTGGTATTGCTTTACTTTATTTATACTTAACTGTGTGTGTGTGTGTGTGTGTGTGTGTGTGTGTGTGTGTGTGTGTGTGCGTGCCTGTGTGAATTTATGTATATTACATGCATGCAGGATCCCTCAGAGGTCAGAAAAGGGTACCGGTCACCTGGTGTTACAGGTGGTGTGAGCCTTCCCGGGGGGATAGAAACTGAACCCAAGTCCTCTAGAAGAACAGTAAGTACTCTGAACCACTGGGCCATCCCTTCAATCCCCATTTATTATTTATTACTAAATAGATTCTCGGTAGAGTAGGATATGATTAGCCTAAGGCTAATGATGACTCTTTTAAAAATATTGGCCAGTGGACAATGACACTTATACCTAAGAATTTGATTTTGGTACTTTCAAAATCACTATTTTTTAATTGTTTTTATTGGACTATATATTTTTCTCCACTCCCATCCATTTCTTTCCCCTCACCTCCTACCCTTGCCCATGACCCCCATGTTCCCAATTTGCTTAGGAGATCTTGTCTTTTTCTATGTCCTATGTAGACTAAATATATTTATGTCTCTCTTAGTGTCCTCATTGTTGTCTAGGTTCTCTGGGATTGTGATTTGTAGGCTGGTTTTCTTTGCTTTATGTCTAAAAACCACTTATGAGTGAGTACATATGATAATTGTCTTTCTGAGTCTGGGTTACCTCACTTAATACTATGTTTTCTATATCCATCCATTTGCCTGCAAATTTCAACATGCCATTTTTTTCTGCTGTGTAGTACTCCATTGTGTAAATGTACCACATTTTCCTTATCCATTCTTTGATCGAGGGGCATTTAGGTTGTTTCCAGGTTCTGGCTATGACAAATAATGCTGCTATGAACATAGTTGAGCAAAACCACTATTTTTAAGGAAAGAGAGACTTTGCTGTCATAACCTGGAATATTGTTCATTTTCTACTTTCCAGCAATTAAAAAGAACAGAGAGATGGCACATTACCCTGGGGTGGATTCTTTCCACCCACTTCCAAATGGAGAATGATTAATTTTTTCTTAAAAAGGAACAAATACATAGTCATGCAGAGTTCACAACATAGTTCTTTATGAGAAAGCCATAAAGCCTCTTGCTTCTTCTTCCCTCTTGAGCATAGAAAATATGTTTGTGGTGGCCGTGGGCCAATGTCCTTTATTCCTTATAAGGAAGAGAGATGAAATGGAAGTCCTGAAGTTTATTTTTCACAAACAGCTGAGATACATATTTATCAGTAATAAATATTCAAGCCCATCACCTTCAGTAAAAACTGCCAATGTAATTCAGAGAAGCTGAAACTCAGAGCAAAGGCAAATGAGACAAGTGCAGACCTTGATGTCAGCCTCTTCTGGATTCAGGGCAAATGGCTTGAGGGAAAGAGTGGAGGGAATTGCTAGTGGTAAATTTTATACTCCAGTGTGATGACACCAGTTATCACAGTATCCTGTAAGTCACCAGGTAGGCCCTCCCAAGACTATGAGCACAAATAGACAGAAGTAGAGTAACAAGCCCTTGAGATACACAATCATATCTTCAAAAATAAATAAGGATATTAAAAACTTCAGATTCTGTGAAACAATTATAAATATTGGCTATTAAATTTTGATGCCCCAAATAGACAATTCATAAGGGGTATGGTGGCAGATGTATGCAAGTCTAGCACTCTGAAGCCAGATGTGAGTGTGAAAACAACCTCGAGTAAATAATAGCTTTGCTGAAAAAAAAGAAAAAAGAAAAAAATCCAGATAAACAAAGAATAAAAAGGAAAAAGAAAAAAATCATAGTTATTTCTCACAGATAGGAATAAATACAGAATTCTCTGGGTAGATTGAAATAATCAAAATGCAAAACAAACAAAAAATTAAGGGCTGAAGAGATGGATCAATGATTAAGAGCACTGACTGCTCTTTCAGAGTGCTGGGGTTCAATTCCCAGCACCTCCATGGCAGCCTACAATTGTCTGTAACTCCAGTTCCAGGGGGCATTGACACTGTCACACAGACATACATGCAGGCAAGACACTAGTGCACAAAAACAAAATAAAACAAAAATTAAGCCAATAATTGCAATTGCCAGAAAAATGTTATAAAAAAAGTATCTGAAACTATGGGGTGATTCCGAAATACTCTCTGAAAAGTTGAGGTTTTTTTCTTAAAACTTACAATGCTAGATCAAAAGAGAACTGATTAATGGTATAGCCAGTTTAAAAATTAAAACTGAAGAGAATAAAACAAATTTAATAATAAAGATAAATAAAGGTAGTGACTAATAACAAGTGAGAAACTAATCCACTGGAAAGAGAAAGCTAACGTGTCGAAGCTCTGTTACTTTTGAAAATAACAAACCCGTAAGTAATAGCTTGAAGGAAAAGGTGACAGCAAAATGTGCTAACAAAGAAATGAAGGTGACGGAGTAATATGAACACAAAGGACATAAACACCCATCAATTGCTTGTGCCTAACTATATCAGCCTATAAGTTTAAAAAGTAAAGTAAGAATGTAAAATACAAATGATTAAAAATGGATACCTGAAAATGGAAACTCCTGAAGTGCAGTCACGCAGAGATGAGGAGACTGTCGAGCTCTGTGCTGCTTATGCTTACAGAGCAGTGCCCACCCAGGCGTTGGGAAAGAGAGGCAGCCAAAGACACGTGCTCTGCTCCTCCCAAACTGCCCAGCGAGATCATAACACTGCATGAAGAAGAGTCTGAGCCGTCTAAACACTACTGAGGGAATAGAATTAGTATTGACAACGTTCTCGTAATTTCTTTTTAGGAATAAGATTTTCAATCCCATATGCTTTTTATGATAAATTCTATCAACCATTCAGGAAGCACTCATAATAGAAAAATATTTATAGAGAATAATAGAAAAATCAAAATTATTTCCCAGGACCCAGAGAGGTAGCTGTCAGCAAAGTGCTTACACATAATCATGAGGATTTGAGGTCCGTTCCCAGAGCCCATGTAAAAGGCTGGACATGACAGCACATACTAATAATCCCAGTGCCGGGGAGAGAGACACAGAGGATCCCTTGGGCTCCCTGACCAGTCAGCTTACCTGAATGAACAAGTTTGTAACCCATGTCAGGGGTCCTGTCTTGAAAAGTAAAGCGGAAGGGTGGCTGCTGGCTTAGACAAGCGCATGCACCCAGACATGTGTGAATATACCCAAATACATACATGCACACACATATGTTGAAAGGAAGTCTTTCCTAGATTGGGGAGTAGCAGATATTCAAACAGAAGGGAACATGTATCAAAGATTCTCTCACTCATGAGTTCAAGCATATCACCCAAAACACACCTTTAATCATTTAAACCTAGTAATGCGTATCTTATATAGTATAACAATATATGTATATAACATACAGATAGTAAACATTGTTATCAAATTGGGTTCATCAGAAGACAGAGTTGATTTGGTTTGCCAATCTTTCTCTGTCCTGCCAGCCAGCTCTCAAATCACAACCCAGAGATGACTTATTAATTATGAAAGCTAAGTTGATAGCTTAGGCTTGTTTCTAACTCATTCTTACAACTTAAATCAACCCATTTCTATTACTTTGTGTGCTGCCATGTGTCTTGTAGCTTGTTACCTCATCTCCTATATGACCTGCTCCCTCTGCTTCTGTCTGGTAATTCCCCCTTCCTCTTCCCAGCATCCTCTGTGCCTAGAAATCCTGCCTAGCTATTGGCTGTTTAGCTTTTTATTAAGCCAGTCAGAGCAACATTTTTCCACAGTGTATAAAAAGATTATTCCACAACAATTTAGTATTAGAAAATTCGTTTATTTGTTTTACATGTTAATAAATGATCATATCACTAATGGCAGAAATCAAAGCAAATTCATGGGAAACAAATTCAATACCCAGTCAAAATACAAAGTTCTTAATAAAGCTTAAATGGGAAGACAATTTTCTCTACTGCATAATAAGCCCTCAGGAAAAGCTGCAGCTGGCACCATAGTGAATGGTGGCATTGAAAACATTCCCGTTCAGGTGAAGATAAAGCAAGAACATGCTTTACCACTGTGCTACCTCAGCACTTGACTGACTATGCTCGCCAACGGAAGTGGGCAGCTGGGAAGATGGCTCTGCGACAGAGCCTGCTGTGTAAGTGTAGGACCTAAGTTCGAGTTCCCAGGTGCGTGCGTCTCTACCTCCAGGGTTCGACCGCAAGGTGGGATGTAGATGCTGGAGAATCCTTGAAGGTTAAGGACCAGCCACAGTAGAGAACAATGAAGGGACCCTTTTTCAAAGCAGGGTGGATGGTGAGGGCCAACACTTGACGTTGTCCTCTGACTTCTACACATGACATAGCATCACACACATGAACTTGCATACATGCCATCACACAAGAAGGATTCTTTTTAAGTAAAATGAAAAATATTTTAAAAGATCCACAGCTTCTGAAGGATGGAGTGGCAGAGAGGAGCATCTTCAAGGGCCTGCTCTCTGTTCAAGTCACTCCTCTGTCCCTGTGTTCTGCCGGCCTTACTGTCCTCTTGCTACTCCTGTGAGTGATGCTCTCGCCTCGGGGTCTTTTCATCTGCGCTGTACATTCTGCTGGAAGTTCTCCTTCAAAGCTTCTTGAACGACTGACTCTAAAATAATGACTTCCAAAATAATGGCTGATTATTTTGGTAAATAACCTTTACCAAAATCTCTTCTTGGGATAATCTTGCTGTGGGATAATGTTTTTGTATACTGTAAAGATTTGCCACTCGTATTGGATTAATAAAATGCTGATTGGCTGATAGCCAGGCAAGAAATATAGGCAGGGTGACCAGACTAGGAGAATTCTGGGAAGAGGAAAGGCAGAGAGATGTAGTCACAGCCAGATAAAGAGGGAACAAGAAGAGAATGCCACACTGATAAAAGGTTCCAAGTCGCATGGCTAAAACATGGATGAGAATTATGGGTTAATTTAAATTTCAAGAGCTAGTTAATAATGAGCCTGAGCTAACAGGCCAAACAGTTTATAATTATAAGCCTCTGTGTGTTTCTTTGGGACTGAACAGCTGTGTGACCAGGCAGGACAGAAGTCTCTGTCTACATGGTCTTATATGGCCACCATATTTAAAAACTCCATCCTTTCTCTCTCCCCGCTACTTTGCCATTCTCTTCTTGTTCTACTGTATTTTCTCCAAAGAATTTTTTTGCTCTCTAACTCTCTTCATGTTTTATTTGTTCATCTGTCTCATTCTTTGATATATAAATTGGACCTTGAATGCTGCCTGGAACAGAGGAAACCCTCCAAGGGTATTTATTAAATTAAAGAAGAAAATTTCTAAGCAGAAAATCTAGAAGATTCTGTTATTTGGCTGAGCAAGAGTTTTGTTTTCTGTTGTTTTATTTTAAAAACAATATCCATACATGATGTCACTTGACTTTTATAACACAAATAGACTGAAAATAAAATGTGAAAAAATCTGTATGTTTTTACTAAAATGACAATGCATTTGAAATGTTCAGAACTTTTAAAATAAAAGCGGAAAGTTTGTAAAAAGTGTGAAAGACAGCTGAAACAAATTGTTGACGCACCATGCATGTCTGAGCTAGACATTTAATATGTTTGTCAAATCATCCAACAAAACCTCCTACATGGTTTTGGAAGGAATTAGATGAGGTTTTGACATGTAATGAAAGGCAGAAGTGGTGTAAAAAATCAAAATACTCCTGAAAAACAAGACTAAAGGACGCCTCTCAGGAGTCACGGTGAACAAGAGTCCCATCGGAAGTCACGGGGAATGATTGTGATTAAGATGGTAGCAGTAGAGATAGGTAGGTAGGTGGGTATAGAATTGAGAAGAATCTGCAAACAAACTCACATCTGTGGCAAATGGATTCATGATGTTATCAGTGAGTCAAGGGTGTGTTTAACTTCACAAATTAACTTTGCTCTTGATGATATTTGTGCTTCATGGGTCTTGTTCAACCCTTGAAGGACTTGTGATAATTAAACTGTCCCTCTAATACCTTCCTCTTCCTCCCTTCTTCACTTCCTCCCTCCCTTTCTCTATTCCTTCTTCCTTCTCTCTCCCTTCTCGCCCTGTACTTTCTCTGTCAGAGTTCCACATGACTCAGGCTGGCTTCTAACTCACCATATTGCTGAGGGTGGATTTGAACTCCTGCCTTGTCTCTTCCTCCCAGCTGCTGAGGTCACAGGAGCTCAGCACCATACTCTAGGCTTCATGCTAGGTCGGCATCCCCTTCTCCCACGTTGCATCCCATTGCCTCTGTCTCCTAAATGTTCCTTAGCTTTGCATTACACTTGAGTCTCCAACTGATGGAAACAGACTTTGTGCCTGAGATGAAGCACAGATTCTTATTTATGTATTTTCCACAGGGAAGATGGGTTGCTTCAGTCTATAATCAATGATTAATCTGCCATCAGTCAAATTTTCACATATTTCTGGGTGTTTCCTGGGATCTCTGTTCTGGCTTGTATAAATACGAAAATGATGCCCAGTCTCATTAGTCACAGAGATGCAGATTAAACCATTTCCAATTTGCTATATCTGCCAAATCAAAGCTTCCAAAAGTGGTGGTTGTTCATGCAAACCTGGAAGCATTGTGCCTGGAATTATGCTCACAAAACCCTTTGAGAAAAAATTTGACACCACCTTCATTAATTTGAATAGTGTGACCTGGCAATGTAGCTCCTAAGTGTGTTCCTCAGAAGAGTTCTTGCTCACACTCACACTATGATGCATACTGCAGTCCACAGCAAACTCTGGAGTGAAACAGCTGGACAAACAGCTGCAGCCTCGCCCTGCAAGCTGACCTAGCCTCAGCTATGAGTGCTAATGTGGAGAAACCTGAAACTCAGGCCAGGAGTCAAAGAAACAGTTGCCAGATGAACAATGAATGTTAAAGGATATATACAAAATCGATAAATGTATAAAGAAAGACAAGGAGTGATTGAACAGTCGGTATGTGCGCATTTCTGGGTTGGGCTGCTGTGAGAGACCATTCAGGAGTGGATAACTTGTATGGTTGCCACACTTAAATCATTGGCTAAACTGTGTCTAGTTCTTTCTGGCTAGAAACAGAGGATTTGCCTCTGGTCCAGGGTAGACTCATGACACTCTGATCTGCCCCCAAGATCAGAGCATTACATACTACTGTCACCTTTGGAACAAGTTATATAGATGAGCCTGTCAATCACCGAAACCAGAGACTACTACCCAAGGGGCCTGATTCACATAAAGCCATGTTAAAGAGATGTGCTTCTCCTTCCTGGGGGCCTCTCCTCGGGGCCCTCACTCACAAAGTCATCGCTGTGTATTCTGCTAACACTGCTTGCTTTTCTGGGTTACTCAGAAAATCATGATTTCTTCTTCTTCTTTTTATCTTTTTTCCCCAAACCTAAGCGTGCTTTCCCTGACACTCTGGGCTTTCTTATTCTTTCTCTGTAATTGCCCCTATCTGGTCTGCTGTGTGGCTGTGTGGTTTTCTCTCTTCCTCTTTTCCTGCCTCCTTTAGCTTGCTACTTTGTTGTTTTCCCTTACATTTAAAAACTATGTCCTTGTCCGTTTTTAAAATTGTCCTTTTAAGTTTATTTTTAAAATATTTTTATTAATGAGAGTAAGAATACAATGTGAGAACCCCAATCTCCCCAATAATATGTGGCACCCAATGTGGAGATTCCCCAGTTTCCTATAATAACATAATAAGAATAACAATTATAAGAATTATTATTTTTGTGTTGTGTGTGTTTGTGTTTGTTTCTGTCCTCCTGCACGAGTGTTTGTGGGGGGGGGGGGGCTGTGTGTGGGCCTGTTGACCTCAGAGTCAACATAGGGGCTTTTCTTCTTCTAATGCTATCTACCCTTCTTTTTAAAAAATCATTAAATATCTATTTATTTTATATATGTGTGTATATGTATGCATGTGTGTGCGCACACGTATGTGCGGGCGCACATGGGATTGAGCACATCTGTGAAGGTCAGAGGACACTGAGGGAGTCAGGTTGCTCCTCCTACCACATGGTTCCCAATATCAAATCCTGGGTGTCAGATTTGGCCACAGGCACCTTTACCCACTGAGCATTCTTGCCAGCTCAAGAGCAGGCAATTTTGCTTACCCTTTTACATGTTCCTTCCTGAAACTAAATGTCACAGAAGCATGAAAATCCCGGAAGAAAAGCACACTGTAAAGAGCTCTTCGGCCCACGCTCAGTGGCTCCCTGGTGAGCCCTCTGATTCTGGGTACCGTTAGCTCAGCATGCCTTCTTCTCTTCTTTTAAGTCTTTTTTTTTTTGTATGAATCTGGACCTTGCGGATTGGCTGGACTCAGCAGAGAGCGAGTCCCGGAGAAGCACTAGGAACGCAGACATGGTGCCACGCCCCAGTTTTAGAGCGCTGGGGTCTGAACTCAGGTGCTTATGCTTTCATTGCAACCACGGTACCAACTGACCCATCTCCCCAGGCTTGAAAGAATTCTTTTTAAAAGGCATAATGGAAAAAAGATTAAAATAATTACAGTTCCCAAGAAAGAAAATCAAGGTTTCTAACGGATACAGGAAGTGGAGGTTAGGGGCCAAGGAAGCTGGTAGCTTGTAGTCAGGGCCAGGACACGGAGAGACCAAACAGTAAAAAATTCAGGTCAGCACAAGGAACAGTTGGGAACAAACACTCCTTGAGAGTACTAGCAGTGTTCTGGCAAATTCTATCTCCTAGCTCATGTGTGTCTGTGCAAATGTGTGCACGCACTTGCACTCTGCTCAGGGCATACATGACTGAATGCTGCCTTTCATCCACACATAGTGTAAGTACAGGCTATAGACCCCAGACCTTCTAAATCATTTTATGGGTTATATTTTCCAGTGACTGCTTTATAAAAAGTCACCTTGGAATTTTCTGTAGCTTTTCTCCAAATTATACGTTAAAATTAGCTGTTTACTGTAGTTTCTACAAACAGTTTCTCAGACCACGCTGTGAACAGTTTTGTTGGTTTTCTCCCTCCATCTCTCCTTCCCTTTCCTCTTTTTCCTTGTGGAGACAAGGTCTTTCCCTGTAACCCCAATCATTCCTTCTGCCTCACCTTACCAAGAGCTTGCATTATTTATTTCTCTTTTGGTGGAAGTTACTTCCTCAACGTCCCTAAATTCAAGCACTAAATTTCATTCCTAGCTTGGTTTATTCCTTACAGTAACTAAATTCAACTCTTATCCCGAACTTTGCAATAAACAAAGATTAAGCTACATCAGGAAAAAAAAATATTTAATTGAAAGATCTTCTCAAGCAGAAACAGTTGTAAAATCTCAGTAGTACCTTTCTCTGCTAGGACAACTGACGCTGAGGGGCTGGATGCTGGCAGCCAGTGTGCCTCAGCAGGGGAGGGCTGTGCTCTGTAATCCTGATGGAACCGTGCACATCAGCTTCCGTGCCTGGCCAGTGGAGCCAGCTCCTCTAAGGAGGACGCTCTGCCTATCTGGCCCTCCCTTACTCAGAGTCCGAGCATTCATCCTGGCTCTTTGCTCATCTTCCACTCACTTTAGGAACAGACCAACTCACAAGCTTAAATTTAAGGGTCACACAGTTTCCCGAAATGCTGGAATGGCGCGGAGCTTCAGTCACAAGCAGCCCATTTCTCAGTTTCATCCAGATGCAGGGCATCCCGGCCTCTGCTGCTGCCAGCCCTTCAGAGCTTAGTTGTTCTGTTTTCTGGGAACTCTTCTGGGAGACAATAGGGAAACAAAGAGCAATGGATCCAGTCCACTTTCTGGTGCTGAGAAAACCCCTCCCCTGGCGAGAACTCAAGCCTGGGGGTGAGGTGGGGGAGGGGTGGGAGGAAAAAGAAACAAATTGTTCAACCAGCTACTGGGTTAGAGGAAATTACTTTAGACATTGGCAGAAACTGACAAATCTTTATCACATAGGCTCCACGTGAGTGTTTCCTTTTGCTGCCGACTCAGGCCATTTTTTTAAAGGTGGATCTCCTGATTTGTTTTGTGCATCTCCATGGTGTGTACTTAGAGAACTGGCCCCATCCTAGGAAAGCCTAGGAAGTCAAGATTAGGAACTCCCATGGTCCCATTGCTTAGGAGGTCAGCATCAGGAACTTCCATGACCCCACTGCCTAGGAAGTCAGGATCAGGAACTCAAATCAACAACAAATCATGAAATTAAATCCAATTCATAAGAACAAGGAACAAGTCTTGAAATATCGAAGTTAACATTTTTCTTAGAGCTAATGTTTGATGCCATCAAGAGAATAAAGTTAAAATGATTTTGGTGACTTGAATGTTATTACACACATGACCCAGTTATTCACGGATACACATTAAGTCAGCAAAGGCAGTGTGGCACTTCCACTGGCTGGCCGATGGGCAACCTTAAGCAGACAGGACTATGTGACCAAGTTTGCAACACTTCTTTCCCTTACTTTCTTTTGAAAAGTTCTATTTGGGGACATATAAGAAGATAAGGACACCAGCAGACATTTGCTAAAGCTCCTATGTTCTCTCAATGAAATGGAAACAATCCAGAGAATGCTTGGGATAAATTAAACAGCACGGCTAAGAAATAGCAAAGAAAGTGGCTGGAGGGGAGTGGCTATAGTTAGAAAGAGAAGGGAAAATGGAATTTTGTGGACCAATGGTCATTTTGAAGCTCATTTAAATACGCAAAAAGGTTGAGTAATTTAGGAACAGCAGGGAGCATCCTTGGTTTTTGTTTCCTCCCAAGCTTTCCCTTCTGTCTTGGTGAACTATCCTTTTTCATTTCACTATTTTCAAACAATGACAAGAAATGCTAGGGACGGTTGACTGTGCAGCTGCAGGGCTCCTTATTGTTCTTTGTCCACTTAGAGCAGACTTAGAGCTGGAGAGGCCAGCTGCCATGACTTGACGACTTCTGGCAAGCAGCTAGGAAGACCCGACTGGGGTTTGTGTGACACAGGACATGTTTTTCCTCGCCAAGGGGAAGCCAGTCAAGGTTTTGCTACCTCACTGTTTGAAAAATGACTTGTCCCTCGTCCAAGGAGTGAGCGGAGCTGCTGCAGGATTGGCTGCCTGTGGAAGAGTTGTGGCTGTTTGTTCAGAAGAAGCAGAGCAAGGGATGGATGGGGTTGCTCTCAGAGGGAGTGAGAGAAACTGACTTGTGGTGCTAATGAATGGGGAGAGGGGATAGATGTAATTCCATTTTTCTGTACGTTAATGACTGAAATGTATTTAGTAAAGCATAGGAAGTGGGTGCCAGTTTCACTGGAGGAAGGACAACAAACATTAATTTTCCTGAAATAGTAGGAGAAAAAAAAGTACCGAAAACTCCCTCATAAACTTCTAGGTTGATTTATTGGCAGGATCATGGAAATGGAACAATCCAGAAACCACTGGTAACCTTTCCCCTTCCCAATGTGGGACTCCGGACTGAAAGACCCTCAGAGTGGTCTTATCGCCGAGGAGCCCCCAACTCAATAACCAGGCCGTCAGATGCAAAAGCACGAGGTTTAATTCACGATTTACATTTGCACAAGCGGGTGCCCAGCTTCGGGATAGCTAAGCACCCCGAGTATCCATGCAAGCAAGTTTTTATAGACAAAATCACAAGTTTTACATAAATTATAATATGGGGTACGGGTACAATTGGGATTGGTCTAGATATTCAACCCAGAATGAAATTAACATAGTTCAGCCTATTCCCAGAAAAACCTTGAATACGTGACAAGCTGCCTGTTCCATCGTGACTCAGTTTACAGTCTGGTAATCATTCACTATGACCAGTTCTGATAACCATCTGTTTAGAAGAATGTGACTGGTCCTGATAATTGCTAGTCTTCCTGCCCAGAACTGTGACCAGTTCTGATAATTGCTAGCCCTCCTGCCCTGTGTGTGTGTGGGGGGGGGGGAGCGGGGAGGAAGAATCTGCTGGAGTGTAGTTTCCCATTACCCAATTCATCCAGTTCGTTATGAAAAATCGGTTGGGGTCTTTCAGGACACAGCATCCAGACTCCACTGTAGCCTTCCCCTTCCCAGTGTGGGACTCCCGACACAGCATCCAGACTCCACTGTAGCCTTTCCCCTTCCCAGTGTGGGACTCCCGACACAGCATCCAGACTCCACTGTAGCCTTCCCCTTCCCAGTGTGGGACTCCCGACACAGCATCCAGACTCCACTGTAGCCTTCCCATTCCCAGTGTGGGACTCCCGACACAGCTGGCAGGGCGGAAGGCCGCCTGACACGTGAGACTGCTGAGGAGATTCCAAAACGCCAGTGTTTTCATCTGCTCCAAAAGTGTCTGTCCCATTAAATACTTCCTTGACATTGTTACCAAGCAAAAAGCAGATGGATGGATGTCTAGGTGTGTACCTTGTCCCCCACCAGTGATCCTGGGACACTTGCTAAGAAAAAGCAACACAATTAAGTCTAGTTGCAGGGGCTGGCTAGGGTAGTTCCAATTATTGCCTTGGAAGGAAAAATAGATTCAGTGGGAAAGGAGAGGAATACTCTAAAAACAAAAACTGCTTTGCATGGTTCCTATGCAGGATGAAACATTCCTTTTCCAGAGCCCATTCATTACTCTTTTCCCCAGTGCTGGGGATAGCAACCAAAGCCTCTTTCATTGTGAGGCAAGTTCTAACCATTGCGCTTCACTCCCAGTCCCCATTACTTTTACTGAGTGCAAGCTTTCAGATTTTATTTACTCCAGTTTTAGGAGAAGAAAGGTCCCTCGTGAACATGTGCTCCTGGAAATGAAATCTGAGGCTTATAGGGTGCAGTGAAGAAGTTGCAGAGCATTATTTACCTCTAGGAAAAGCAGTTCCAAGCTAGAGGTTCCTTTCAGATCAATGCTGGCGGAGAACGAACTGTTGAGCGCTGCATTGCGTCTTAGGCCATGGAAAGGCTCCGGAAGTGACTGTTCCCTCCTGGGTGTTATCAGGTATGGGCTCCACCCTGACACTCCCCTCAAATGGCTCAGTTTACAAGGCTACGAAGGGGGAAATGGACAAAAGCATTTACCTGTCCTCTCAGCTGGAGCCCACTAGGTGCACACAGTGGAAATTTCCCCGGGAGGGAAGGAATTTAGGAGAGTCAGCTGCATAAGTGAGGTCCATGAAGGTGCTGAAGCAGTACTCTCTCTCTCTCTCTCTCTCTCTCTCTCTCTCTCTCTCTCTCTCTCTGTGTGTGTGTGTGTGTGTATGCGCATACCTGTGTGCCTCCATTCTATAAGTGGAATCTTACAACATTGTTCGTCAGCTCCTGACTAAGCCCAAGAAAGTTAAGAGCCACTGGAGATCTCTGAAAGAGTTGCCTGTGCATTGTGGGGTAAAGACTGGAGGTCCAATTTACGTTCAGCAGTTTCTAAGGTCTTATGGCACAGTGCTATGTCAAGCACATTTCAAAGCGATACCTACATTCATAATGGTATGAAGTATCAATGTTAATTAGCTTAATTGATTGTACAGTCAGGAGTCTCCCTCATGGTTTGCTGAGCTACTGTTGAGGAGATTCTTACCATTTTGAGGTGTAAAGAGGAATGAGTGTTGACTAGAAGCCTTAGGGAAAAATCCTTCTTCCTGAAGATGCTGGGTAGGATCATGTAGTGTGACTGCAGGGAGCCCTGTTGGTGCTGGTCAAATTCCTACTCCATCTTCTAAGCCACTTAAATGTTCTCTCTTCTTACCTAGCATTAATGTAAGATTGAGTTGTAGAGATTCCCAGCACATTAATTACCAGATTTGTTTCTTTGGGTTGGTCTTAATTCTTTAAAGAATGGTAGTTTCTCTATAAGAATTTCTTACTTTATAATCCTCCCACCTCCTTCCCTTTTTAGATTTGAAAGTCTAAAATAAGAATCTCATGATAGTTGTATCTTTCAAAAGCAGGTAAGTTGGAAAATAATCTGAACAAAGCTGTGAAAGTTCTATGTTTAGAAAACTCACTTAACATCAAACACCAGGAATTTGTTATTATTACTTAAAGAACAATAAAATAATTAAGATGGAACAACTATTTAGATCATGCAAATTTCATCATGATAAATAATTACTAAAATTTTCATGTATGCAAAATCGATTTCAGAGATTTTGTGCATCACACTGATATTAGAAAGCAAACTCAGCATAATGTAAAGTTCAGGACGAAAATGAATTTTATCCAGAAAATCAGCTTGCCCTAGTGGGTTCTGATGAGTAACTTAATAAAGAATCCAAAGACGCTTAAAAGACTATTCCTTTTGTTCAGCTCCCTTTGTTAAGAAAGAGTCAACAAATAAAAACTGTATGTACTTGGGGTACCTGATGTGATGTTTGGATACTCCTTAGCACCATGGAAGCACACTCTCAATTGTCTATTGGTGTCCTGTCTTAAGTCACCGAGCTTCCCTAAGATGATGCTTTGAATTATGTGCCAGGAAGTTTGTAGAGGTACATTTTCTTGGGTCATTTACTGGATCTTTAGTTTGTTCCTTTAGTAATGTCACATTTCACCCATGATCTTGCGGTATCCACACACATGCTGATGCAGGTAACCAATCGAGGCTTTCTTTATGGGCTGGCTTTGGCAGGGAAAACACTTCTTCTCTGAGTCTAATGAAAATCCAGCAGTTCAAATGCCAGTGCTGGTGGCAAACTTGCTTCCAGGCTTCTTCAGCTGTTTAACCAGCTGTCTGGGCCAGTGTATAGACCCTTTCTAGGATCCGAATTGAAATCTGGGTCTGCCAGGGTGGTATGGTGATGCAGTGGGCCTGGAACAAGATGCCAGTTATGATCAATATTACTGCTGGTTTGTTTCAAATGACATCATATTTATAGGAGGAAGGGAAGAATGGTGTGAATCATGTGCTAAACAAGTAGTAACACGCATTAAAGAAAGAATGTCACAAAGCTGAGACAGCATCAGGTAAAGGCATACATGATAGACAAGCAGCAAGAGGGGTTCAAAGGTGTCTGAGGCCAAGCAAATAAAAACAGCCTCAAAACCCATGACTTCAAAACAGGAAAACTTGTTGATTTTTATCTAATATCTTAAACTTTCCAGAGTGCTTTTAGTCAGGCCATGTTCGGATCTCCTGACAAACTTTTGTGTTGCCGAGGACAACTGGTGCATGATCACTGCTGGACTCTCAGTTTCTTCACTGGGTCTGGCCTAGGACATGCCAGTGGATGAACGGGAAAAAAGTGATTTGGTCAAAATCATCAAGGTAGAGAAATTTGATTCCATCGTGGCTTTATTACTGCAAATCCTTTATTTCTTTATAAGCTTAGCTTCCATCGAACATGGGATACCCACTTCTCTTTTTTTCTGATCTCCAAGCCAAAAAAATAAATAAAATAATAGTACTAATAATTTTTCCATAATTCACTTATCTTTCATTAGTAGGAAATAGTAGAGTGTGCATCTAAAAGTCAAAGTTTCAAGTGCTTCTGCATTGAGAAATAATAAAGGATAATATATGTCTCCTCAAACCAATAGTTGTGGGCAATCTTTTTCTATAATGGGACAAATAGCACATATCCTCAGATTTTTACTCCATGTGATCGAATTCCCCAGTCTTGCATTTAACACAAACCCCACAAAATTATGAGTTAACATGAATGGTTGTGTCTATGCTGGTACAGTTGCAGGAAATGGTGTGAATGAGGCTGGTACAGTTACAGGAGATGGTGTGAACGAGGCTGGTACAGTTACAGGAGATGGTGTGAACGAGGCTGGTACAGTTGTAGGAGATGGTGTGAACAAGGCTGGTACAGTTACAGGAGATAGTGTGAATGAGCAAAAATGTCCATGGATCACTCTATTTCTACAACATGATGACTTAAAATCTATTTGGGATTATCAGTGTCCAATCAGTCTAGTAGAATTTCAGGAAATAAAAGAAAAAGACTAACAAAAAAGAAAGTTTCCTACCTGAAAACACAAACTATCATTTAGTTTAAAAATACATTTTTGCTTTGAAAACTGTTGGGTCTGTTCTGGTGTATCCATCAGAAATATGAACAAATCTCAAATGCTTCTCTATGCTCTGGGGGAAACTTAGACATCATATACCTAGTTACCATACAGAAATAAGGGAGAAAATCAGTAGAAAACAATGCAGATGTGTTGGAGAAGGGCCTGCTGCTTGTTCATCGCAGCTGCCCAGCTAACTTAACCCTGAAATACCCACACAGAAATTGTATTAATTAAAACACTGCTTGGTCCATTAGTTCCAGCTGCTTATTGGCTAACTCTCACATCTTGATTTAACCCATTTCTATTAATGTGTATATCACTACGAGGTCGTGGCCTACCAGCAAATTCTCAGCACATCCATCTTAGGCTGCAGGTCCATGGCATCTCCCTGACTCTGCTTTCTTCCTCCCAGAATTCAGTTCCATCTTCTCCACCTACCTAAGTTCTGCCCTATCAGGCCAAGGCAGTTTCTTTATTCATTAACCAATGAAAGCAACACAAAGACAGAAGGACCTCCTACACCATTTCCCCTTTTCTGTTTAAACAAAAAGGAAGGCTTTAACTTTAACATAGTAAAATACATATAACAAAATACTTATCAAGCAAGAACTATAGTTACAATATTTATATATACTTTATCTTTTATCATATTTCATCATCAGTAAAAGGCACTATAATCTCTGCTGGGTCTATACCTGCTAGTTGACAAAGTCTCAATTTACCTTTTATAATTAATTCAGAGACTTTTTCCACATAAGTTTTTAATTTTTTTTACTAGGTTTATGTGGTAAAAAGATACATTCTAAGATAATATCATCCCTCTGCATCAAAATTCCTGTAGGAGAAATTCTGGAAGGCAATATGACTAGAATGCAATTAAGATTTGGATTCACCCTATACACATGTGCCTCCTGTAATTTTTCCTCAACCATTGTTAGTTCCTTTTTTGCTTCATCTGTTAATTCTCTGGGACTATTCAAGTCTTTATTACCATCTAAGGTTTTGTTTAAATTAATTATTAGATCAGGAGTTATCCCAACAGCCGGTCATAGACTGGAAATGTCTCCCAATAATCTTTGAAAGTCATTAAGAGTCAGCAACCGATCTCTCCTAATTTGTGCCTTTTGTGTTCTAATTTTCTGTAAGCCTATTCTGTAACCTAGGTAATTAATAGAATCTCCTCTTTGAATCTTTTCAGGAGCAATTTGTAATCCCCATTTAGGCAAGACTTTCTTTACTTCTTCAAACATCCTTTCTAAAATATCTGTATTTGAATCAGATAACAAAATGTCATCCATGTAATGGTAGATTATAGATTTAGGAAATTGCTTACATATTATTTCCAATGGCTGGCTGACAAAGTATTGGCACAGGGTGAGGTTATTGAGCATTCCCTGTGGGAGGACGGTCCATTGATATCTTCTAGTAGGCTGAGACTCTTTATAAGTAGGCACTGTGAAGGCAAACTTTTCTCTATCCCTTTCTTATAAAGGTATAGTGAAGAAACAATCCTCAATAACTATAAGAGGCTATCCCTTTGGTAACAGAGAAGGCAAAGGAATTCCAGACTGTAAAGGGCCCATAGGTTGAATAACCTTGTTGATAGCCCTTAGATTTGTCACCATTCTCCATTTTCCAGATTTCTTTTTAACAACAAATACAGAAGAATTCCAAGGGCTGATAAATTCTTCTATATGTCAAGCATCTAGTTGCTCTGCCTACTGATTTCTTCATTACCTTGCCACTTGATTTCTAAATCAATGTCACACATTTCAGTTTGGGGTAGAACTTTTTAATATATAACAACTTTTAAGATTATTTCTACATTTATTTATATGTATCAGTCTGTCTTAGAGTTACCTTTGCTTATAAAACACCATGACCCAAAGCAACTTGGAGACAAATGGGTTCCTATTTTAAGTAACTGTCTATGACTGAAGAAAGGCAGGGCAGGAACTCAGCTCAGAAACCTGGAGGAACTGAAGCAGAGGCCATGCTCAGCCAACTTTCTTATACCAATCAGTATCAATTGCTGAGGGGTTGCACTCCCCCCAGTGAGTTGAAACCACCTACATTAATCATCAACCAAGAAAATGCACTGCAGACTTGTGAACAGGCAAATCTTATGGAGACATTTTCTCAATTGCGAAATGTCTTTCACTTTCCCAAATGACTTTAGCTTATGTCAAGTTGACATCAAACTAACCAACACAGTGTGCTTTTCTGTGTGTATGTCTGTGCATCATGTGCATGCTTGGTGGCTGTGGAGGTCAGAAGAGGGATCAGACCACCCAGGACTGGAGTTACAGAGGGCTGTGAGCTACCACGAGGTGCTGGAAATTGAAACCAGGTCCTCCAGAAGAATAGTCACTGTTCTTAACCCTGAACCAGCTCTCCAGCTCCCATAGACAGTAAATTTTATAGCCATCAAATTAGTGCAGATTATGCTGGGAAATTAAAAACCCTTTATAAAATTAGTGGTTTAAATATTGAAAGAAATTTCACCTTGAGGACACATGTCATATGTTTTGGTTTCATGTTTATTCATTTCAATTCCTCAGGGACCTAAGTTAATCAAAATGCAGCTACCAAGTCAAATATTGTAGGTTGCCATTGCTAAGAGCAAAGAGAACTTTGAAGGCTTACATACTGACAAGTAAATACAAAATCCAAGAGACTCATCCATCCTTTCTACTCAACTCAAGACTCACTGACCAGAGCCATATGCCTGCCACTAAAGGAACTGTGTCCAGAAAGGAATAACTTTAAAAAATTGATTAAAAGCCCTTGTAACTATCACGAGCTACATAGACCTCATCTACCTTCTAACCATAAAGTCACACAATGTAATTATTATGGCTCAAAGACATTTTGTTGTGACATGAATAGGCCACAAAAAGTAATCATGATACAAGCTTGGAACACTACCATTTAGAAAAATAAACCTATGCAAATTTTAGTCCTTATGAATGCCTATCAACAGCAACTCTGGGAGGCGGTATGCTAACTCTGTGTTCAGCTCACATCACATGAGCTGTCCCTTTTGTTCCCCGATTTCTGTCCTGGGAACAAATATGGTCAGTTCTAGCAAATCCTCAGAACAAGACATAGCATTCTCAGCTGGTTTCTGTATAGTGTGTTGGCCAGCATTTATGGAAGAGAATGTCTGAGCAGCCAATTTCCTACAGACCTTTATTCCCCACTGTTCTGAGGGGCTTGCTGTTTGGTGAAACGGCAAGGCAGGCTTGCTTGGTGAAGGTGTAGAGCATTTTAGGTCCATTGATAGAGCATTCAAAAAGCCACTAAGGTTTGATTATATAAAACTTGTTGACCTAAAGTATTGACACAAAATATGGCTGGTATAGCCAGAAGTATTCTGCAGTCTGTCATCTCTTGACACTTGCCTCCCAGGAGCTGAGAGGAAAGAGTTCTCACATAATGGTTAATGTGCAAATTACAGTTCTGATTTATAAACTTTAGGTATAGTGATAAAGACCAAAATTAAAAGCAAACCAGCAAACGAAACCCCAGACTTCCTGCTCAACCACGTGGCACATCAGCCACTGACATAGTGACTCAGGTAGTAACTTTTAACAAGGCAAGGTATAGGCTCAAACTCTGAGAGAGAAATAACCAAGTTTTGAAAGAAGAGAACATGGAGTCTCTGTGGTTGTAAGCTGAAATTCTATCTTTAAGGTCTGATTATGAAATCTAGCTTGTTCCTGCTTCTATATCTTGCTGAAGTTTGGTCTTCTAGACTGGAAGATTCAGCATCCTTGGCAGCCAGCCACTGCACCTTCTTAGCTGGCCTCAGCCTTGGTAAACACACACTATCCTGCAAGGTCAGAAATCATTACAATCCGAGAAATATAATATGTAACACAGTTTTACTTCTATGGTAAAAAAATAAATAAATAAAAGATCCTCAAAGTGCCTAATTGATTGGAAGATCTCTTTGAAACAGAGAGCCTGTAAGCAATTCCCCCTGCTTTCACAGATCTTTCTGCAAAGTTTGAGTTCAAAATGTCACAATTCCTTTCATGTCTTGTTCATAAAGACTCATGTTCAGAATTTTGTGCCCCAGTGTACTGGAACACATGGAGATTTCATGTCAAACACTTAGTCTATTTTTTTTGAAGATTTAGTTTTTATTTTATGTGTTAGAGTATCTTGCTTGCATGTATACTGTACCTGGGGCCCATGAAGTTCAGAAAGAGCATCAGATTTTCCAGGATGGGGGCTATGGACATTTGTAAAGCTCACAGTGTGGCTCATAATTGCTGAGCCGTCTCTCCAGCCTCCCAATTTTTCCCTAATTGAAATGTTGGCTACAACATTAACACAAATCCTCAGATTAAATGGAGTCTAACTCAGAATGGAATCCTTATAATGTCACTGCTCTTGGACTGTATTGGAACTGTCTCTCATTCAACCAGGATTCAGTTAGGCTATAGCCTGGGTAGACACAAAGGCTATGGAAAAGATCAATTTGAATTATAAATAACTTACTTTATTTAGAATTTTAGGAAGTATTAAAATTCTTCTTTATCTTCTTCTCTTCCTCCTTCTTTGCATCATCATCAACATCCACAATTATTTGTTATTATTATTATTATTAATTTTGGGCACAAAGTGAATGTTAATGAACAACTTTGTGGAGCCAGCCCTTCCTTCCATCTTTAAGTTGGTTGCAGAGATCGTCAGCCTTTCGGAGACAAGCACATCTA
The DNA here is from genome assembly GCA_004026605.1 of Ondatra zibethicus. NCBI lineage: Eukaryota > Metazoa > Chordata > Mammalia > Rodentia > Cricetidae > Ondatra > Ondatra zibethicus. The sequence continues at coordinate 2,225 of PVIU01012325.1, read as the reverse complement.
CCATGTCCATTTCCCCTGCCTTAGAGCATGCAGAGTTCTGCATAGGCGTCTGATGATGTGGCTTTCCCTGCCTTAGAGCATGCAGAGTTCTGCATAGGCGTCTTATGTGGCTTCCCCTGCCTTAGAGGATGCAGAGTTCTGCATAGGCGTCTTATGTGGCTTGCAGACTTGGCAGCTGCTACAACAGTGGCAGAAACACAATTGGTTTATGTCACTTTCCTATCCAAATCTAGGCATAAAATGGCTTCCCCTGGTGTAATCCAGCAGGCTGGGAACTTTCCCCTACTGCACCTCTCTTCTAAAACTATTGCCTCATCTCTGTGACATCACATGCTCACCTGCTAAGTGCACAGCCTAGACAGCAGAAATTAATAGAACCAAGTATGTGTTATGAAATGCAAAAAGTTCAAAGTAACAGAAAATGGATGTTAAACTTATTCAGGAAATTCTGAATAAGGATTTATAGGAGACATCCCACTTTAATTTCGTGGTCACACTGTCTCTTTTCCATCCACCTGAGGATGTATTTACTTTAAAACCAGAAGGATTAATCCCTAGAGTTCTGCTAGGTAGAACGCAGGCCTGTTTTCTCTACATGCTGAGGCCTCAACTGTGGAGTCTCACTCTGTGCTCTCACTAAACTCTTTGCTTGTGGAACAGATATGGTATAATTGAATCTTCACTTCCTATTTTGTGTTCTGGTCTTTTATTCAAAAAATGGGGAACACATTTTTAAAATTATATCAAGAAGATATGCATTCCCAAATCTACTAACAACATCCCAAATGACCAACCAGATCACCTTTTATTTGCTAGTCATGAAAGCCTATCTAGATTTGCTTTGGAATAGCTGCCCCACTCCAGAGAGCCAGCTCTGTGTACCTCCGTGAAGTTCCATACACAGGGGACATGTGTTTTTAATTCACCAAGGACAGTAACAATGACTCAGGCAAAGAATTTCTCAGAAGACCTTGACTGTATTTTCTTCAAGAGGAAATCTCAAGCAACAAAGCTAACATTTCCTGAAGGGGAGACTCATGCATAGCATAAGCTTGGAGAGAATTGCACAAGTCAAGAAATTTGCATACAGCAATGCAACTTTTGCCTAGAATGAAATAGAGTGGGGAAACATGGCGGTTGGATTATATCTGACTGGCTGACATGACACATATAGACTAAGTGAGATAAAGGTTCTGGACATTTCCATGGGAGCTTTGCCTGTGTGACTGTCAGCCATGCCTGAAATGGTTGTGCGGAACAAGAGGGCTGGTACTGGGGCAGCTTTCCTCACCTCACCACCCATGAGTATATTTAGCCCCAAGTCAGGAAGAGGCTGAAAATCTCTAAAACTATCTCATAGATCTCTCTGTGTGCCTTTGGAGTGTAGGACAAAGTAAGTACAAAACTTTTCCCCCCACCGACCTTATGTCAGGGCCCTCTTTCTCCTTCCACTCTTCTCAGACGGACAGCCGCTAACAGCATAGGAACAGAAGGAGCACCACACTTGGAGTCACAAAACTACTTGTAATGTGATTTGGAACATTGTCTTAACTTCAATCAATCATCATATCCAATTTGTGAAATAAAAATTGTAGACCAAGCTCATAATCACAGCACCTCGGAGACAGAGGCAGGAGGATGATTCAAGCCATCATCTCTGGCTGACTCCTGACCAGCGGAACAAACAGCCAGACTCAGGATTCTTCTCGGATCACACTTTATTGTAGAGCACTTGGTTGAGGCGGGAGGCGAGAGAGCACCTCTAGGTTAAAGGGAGAGCGGGAGGCCAGAGAGGAAGAGGTCTAAAATGGCGGCTGCTTATATAGAGAGATATGATGCAACTCACGCCTTGATTGGCTGCTATGTACCCGTTGGCACCAGAGTCCTCAGGATTGGTTAGGGACACCTAGGTTATTGCACATGCAGGAAGTGCCTGGACGCTCAGTCTGGAAGCATTGCCAAATATGGAATTGTTTACCTCCAAACTGCAAGGATGCAAGCATCATCTTGTAATGGCGTTTGTGCTTATGGCTCCCTGCAGTTCCCCCTTTTAGTTTAAATTCCAAGGCAGCAGGTAAGAGTAGAGGTCTGATCTCTGTTAAAATGTAGGACATATGTACCATCACTCATCCAGGCGTCCTCCGCCCAGAGGGTAACAGACCCGTCCGGTGCCTTTTACACAGAGATGGGAACTAGGGCACCTACCCATATGCACTCAGACTTGC
>PVIU01012324.1:0-60883 GCA_004026605.1 Ondatra zibethicus | reverse complement strand
CACACACACACACACACACACACACACACACACACACACACACACACACACACACACACACACACACACACACACACACACACACACACACACACACACACACACGGTCACCAGGACTGGGAGGGTTTGGAAGGGGGCGTGACTTCTGGCAGAGGGACAGGTCTACGGTGGGAGGATTCAGAATAGGAGGGGCGGGGTTTATATAAGGCGGAGCTCCGTGTCTGTGGGGGCGGGGCTCAGACTACTGAGAGGGGGAGGGGCTGGGTCAGGGACGTGGCTTCTATAGGAGGACAGGGTGGGGAGGGCAGGAAAGGCGAGGTTCCTGTGGAGTGAATTTTATGCCCACCCCAGTCTAAACAGAGAGATCTTGTTTTAAAAAAAAAAACAAATCAGGACTGGAGAGTCGCCTCAGTTGTTAAGAGTATTTTTTGGTCTTGCAGAGGACCAAGGTTCAATTCCCAGAACCACGTGGCTGCTCTCAACTCTCTTACTTCGGCACCAGGGGTCTGATGCCCTGACCCCCAACCTCTGCAGGCACCAGGCATGAACTTACAGATGCACAAACAAAACACTTACTACATGCAGTAATAAAATAAATCTTTATAAAGCATCAAGTTTGGGGGCCGGTGAGACAGCTCAGTGTGGGCAGGCACCACACCTGAAGACCTTAGTTCAGTCCCTACAGGATGGAAAGGGGAACAATTCCTGCCGATTGTCTTCCGACCTTCACACACAGGCACGCCGGGGCACGTGACACACGTTCATACAATATAAACAATAAATAAATGAATGTGAAAAATTAATAGTGAGAAAAATCATAGCTTCAACCTAGAGACACATGGTGTCTATCAGAAACACAATGCGAGCCCCATCTATAATATTAACTGTTCTAGGTCCAGAATCAAAACGTTTAAAAACAAGTGAATTTCACTTTAATGATCTGTGCTGCCTGACCTTTAATACAAAATTCCTAAATGCTCCCCAAATGCAAACTCTTCAGAACACCGTCATGGATTTCGGGCCAGGAAAGCCTGTCAAATATCCCAAACCCTAAAACTATAAACTCTGATGTCGTTCTGACCCCAAATTTCAGATTAGGGATACGCAACCTGCATTTGATCTAATATCATGCATAAGTTAGAATTTCAGCTGGTAATAAAGGTAAAAATTATTGAAATATGTTTGCTAATGCTAGGTGTGATGGCATTTGCCTTTAATCCCAGTACTCTAAGGGCAGGCAAGGTATGTAGAGAGGCCCTGTCTCAAAAAGAAGGAAAGGAAGGAAGGAAAGAAGGAAGGAAGGAAGGAAGGAAGGAAGGAAGGAAGGAAGGAAGGAAGGAAGGAAGGAAAATGTTTACTAAGTCTCACGGCCTGTCCCTGGGGCCAGGGCTGAAGAGGGCCCCAGCATCTGGCTTTTATGCTTTCCCCAAAAGTGACTCATTGATCTCATCTCTCTTCTTCCCACGGCCTCTACATGCTCCTCCTTCTCTCCTCCCACCCTCCTTTCCCCCAGGCATCTTCAAAATTGAGGACTCTGCCCAGGTGGCCCGGCTGTGGGGTGTGCGCAAGAACCGTCCGGCCATGAACTACGATAAGCTAAGTCGCTCCATCCGCCAGTATTACAAGAAGGGAATCATCCGCAAACCCGACATCTCTCAGCGCCTCGTCTACCAGTTCGTACATCCCGTCTGAGAGCCACAGAGGCCAGAGGCCTACCGCCTGTCCCAGACAGTCACTCTCCTCCTGGCCCGGGCTCAGCCCAATCTGAATCCAGGGGCTGCTGGCATCCCAGAATCCAAGGTCCCAGAGAGACAGTCCTAGATCAGTATCTAGGGATGCACATGAGCTCTCTGAGTCCCTGCTCAAGGACAAGGGTCCCTGGAGGGTCAAGGGAGCTAGGACCTGCTCCCAAGTGGAGAATCCTCACCCCCAGGCTTGAACTGTGGGATTCAACCAAGGCAATTCACAGGATGGTGATGTCACTGTTCCTTGCTCCTGCCACCCATCCTGAACCATGACTGGCATGGTACCAAGAGATGTCTGCACCCTGTGTTGGGGAGCCAGGAGTGCCCTAGGAATGGTTAATAAAGATGCAAGATAACTGCTAGGTCTCCAGTGTCTAGCTATGGACAACCCAGACAAGAGGCCAGCAGTGGTCAAGGGTGGCTGTGGTCACAGGTGTTTAGGGTGGATACAAGGAAAGCTTGCCCAGGGAGGTGTCATGGAGCTGAGCCTAAGAGAAAAATGGTAGCTGTTTGGTAGACATCATAGAAGAGGCAGAACAGTCTCCAGGCCAAAGTAGCTAATCTAGCCAGCCACTGTGCCCTCCTCACCCTGGGCCAGGCTGAAGAGCGTCTCTACACACAGGCCCCAGGTAAGGAAGGCAGCCTCTGCACTTACTCTGTCAAAGGACAGGGCTTTGCCTCCAGGTGTGCCCAGGTGTCCCAGGGGTCTGGCTCTCCCACAAGAGGCCCAGAGCTATTAATATTTTCTCAACAACCTAAGGAAGCTGAACCGCATGGTGGGCTATGGGAGACAGTGGGCGATTCAGTTCATGGAATAGTAGCTTTGTGAGGATGGAGGGTTTGCAGTCTCTGTCCCCCAAAGACTCCCCAAGATGCATCCGTAGAGTTGTGAGCCCCTTACGTGGGCGTGAGAGCCACCTAAATATGGGAAGCTGGTCATGCATCTGCCTGCGTGTAGAGAGCCCAGCCAGCCTGCTCATTCTCCTGAGCAGCCCAGTGTATCACACTTCCCTGGTTTATTGGCTCAAAACAAGCATCCCTACTGTGTGCTAGCCACTCCTACTGCCTTTTGTCACTGGTGTCCTCAACAAAACCGTGAAGTCAGGGTCATTTCTCTGCTCTGCACATGGTGGATCAGAGGTCCGGCACGCCTGAGCAGTTAGCTCACAGTAATACAGCTGTGGATGCCAGGAGCAGGAGCTGAGCTCACTCCATCCCTCCCGAGAGACAAGAATCTTCCCTTTTCAAATGGGTCAGCACCTAGCCCCACAGACCTTAGCTTCTGACGCCAGTCTTCTAGGAGAAGGGACAGGGCGCCAACACCACCCGGAACACCAGGGGTTTGGGGGGCTTTTGCTTTGTTTTGTTTTTTGTTACACAGAGACAGGATTTCTCTGTGTAGCCTTGGCTGTCCTGGAACTTACTCCATAGAACAAGCTGGCCTCGAACTCAAGATCCTCCTGCCTCTGCCTCCTGAGTGCTGGAATTAAAGGTGTGTGCCACCATTCCAGGCTGGACCACCAAGGGTTAAAGGCATCCTGCAGCCTGCCAGGATTTTATTGTCTCCTGAAGAATGTTTACCCCTGACAGTGGGCAAACAGTGACTTGGCATCTGTCACTCGGGGTTGGACTTGACAGGAGGGGAGGGCTCTGCCCAGGTCTCTGCCTTGCTAGGTCCCAGCTGTCTCCCTTCTCCAGGGAAGAGGAGACTGGGACCCTGGCCAGAGGCAGGCTCAATGCTCTGTTAAACTGGTTTTGTCTCCAGCCAGCCCATCCTGCCCCTCAGAAGTCCCTGAAGTCACACGGGATGTCCCAGCTGTGCCTCGGCCAGGCACAAAGCTCAGGCAGGGCTGGGGGTTTCTCAAATGGGCAGGGGAGTTGGGGAGCAGGAACAGCTCCACTTAGAGGAGACCAGAGGGGCAGCTTCCATCAAGGAACATCCAGAAGACTGCAGCTAGCTAGTGACGCCTCCTGAGCTGGCAGCAAACCAGGGATTCACCTCTCTCTGTTGGCATGTCCCTATTAGGACCTCACCTGGGCAAGACATTTCCTGACCCCTTTTTGGAAGCCTCATTCCAGCCCCTCCCCCCACCCCAAACAAACTAGAATATCCTGTGTGAGTTAAGAGGCCACCACTCTGATTCCTGGGCCGGGCATGGAGGCCTGAGCCTGCAGTTCTAGCATTTGGGAACAGGAGGCAGAAGTTCAAGATCAGCCTCTGCTACACAGCCAGTTAGAGACCAGCTACATGAGATTCAAGGTCAGCTTCGGCTACACAGCCAGTTAAAGACCAGCTACGTGAGATTCTTTTTTATTTTGTTTTAGATTTACTTATGCATGCCTTATGTTGTGCCTGCATGGATGTCTGTACACCACATTCATGCAGTGCCTTCGGAGGTCAGGGGAAGGTGTAGGATCCCCCAGAACTGGAATCACAGAAGGTTGTGAGCTGCCATGTGGGTGCTGGGAATTGAACCTGGGTCCTCTGCTAGAGCAGCCAGTGCTCATAACTGCTGAGCAAGCTCTCAGCCCTAGTGAGACTTTAGTTTTAGTGAAAGAAAGGAATGAATAAAGGGGAGGAATATGGAGAAAGGAAAGGGAGAGGGAGGGAAGGAGGAAGAAGAAAAAAGGGGAGAAGGGGAGGAAGGCAGGCTGGTAAGATGGCTCAGCTGGTAAAGGGTCATGCCAGGAAGCCCAAGGTTGTCCCCCTACCCTCCACAGATCTGGGGTGGGGGGGAGTGCTGTGGGCACCCTGGGGTGGAGGTGCCGGTGCACCTTGGGGTGGGGCAAGTGCTGTGGGCACCCTGGGGTGAGGGCGCTGGTGCACCTTGGGGTGGGGGCGCTGTGCGCACCCTGGGGTGGGGAATGCTGTGCGCACCCTGGGGGTGAGGGTGCTGTGTGCACCCTGGGGTGGTGAATGCTGTGCGCACCCTGGGGTGGGGGTGCTGGTGGGGTGCTGTGGGTACCCTGGGGTGGCGGAGTGCTGTGGGCACCCTGGGGTGGGGGTGCTGGTGCAAGAGTTATGTTTGTGTGAGGCTCTATTAGACTGCCAGGGTCAGAAGGGCCTCTTGATACCCACAGACTGGGGGAGCTGAGGCAGGGGAAGGAAAAGACCCAGCTGAGATGCAAGCGGGCATCAGAGTTCTAGGATGGCTCACGGAGAGCCCTGCCAAGGCAGATGTTCCCAGGAGGCCTCCTACAAAACGTGTTCACAGCAGGCAAGCAGCAGGAGGGCAAGGAGACCCAGTGTTGCTCCGCGGGAGGCCCCAGTCATGACTGCTGAGAATTCTGTTTTAAAACCCAAGACTGTTTGAAGATCGAGGTCCTTGAACCATGAATTCAGCTATTTATTTACTGTTTGATTGTTCTGCCTGGTATGGAAACAACCTGACACGACAGACAAGAACCAATGGGCCACACCTCCAACCTTAGAGCAGTGAGTTTGGGACTTTAAATGCCCAGGTCTACTGGCCAGTGCTGTCACCCTTTACCTCGTATCTGAGGCCAGAGCTTCAGTGACCTTCCTAGACCCTCAGCTGCCGGCACTTAGCCTTGCACAGGGCCACCTCCCCCAGGACAGACATCACAGAGACTCAGAAGACAAGGCAGGGTGACAGAATTCTGGTTTTATCCACAGTCATACAGTCACAACTGATATATATATATATTTGTATTTATATACCTTTAAATTACACAATCATGTACAAAACATTGCTGAGACCACAGCACTTCTCGGAGTTTCACAAGTGTCGGAACTAATGGAGTCAGGAAGCCTAGGGCGGCAGACGCAGTGGCGGCGGCGGGCGGTGGGGCAGCCTCGGTTCCTCCCTGGAACCAGGCTGCGGGATGGTGGTTTAACTGGGGATGGAAACACATCACTGACCGAGCCCTGCGGTGCCCCGTGCAGCATTAATGGGGCCCTTGGGGAGTACAGGAGGGGTGTGGACACGGCGAAGGGTATGGTCCAGCCCGAGGCGGAGTGCCCCAACACCAGTCAGGACAGGTGGGGATAGGCTCAGGGCTCTAGGGACTTCCAGGGACCCTCCAGCACTGGGGTGCTGAGGAGCTTGAGGACCAAGTCTGGTCACAGATGGGGTCATTGAAGGTGGTTGTTCATAAGGGAGAGAGAGAGATTTTCCAGTCCCTGCCCAGGAGTGGGCAGCTAGTGTGCTGAGGGGGGCAGGCCTGGGGTCTAGTCAGGGCCACAGCCCCTCTCCAGGTGCTGGGAAGCCGCTAGTGCAGAGGGGGAGCCCAGGCCCCAAGGTGCAGACATGGCGGCTTCTTGCCTTTCTGGGGTGGAGGACTCCTGCCAGCCGGGGAGGCAGGAGGAGCTATGGAAAAAGGAGGGTTCTGAATCCTGCTTCAGGTCCTGAGGGGCCCATCACCCAACCTATGCTGCAGCTGAAGTCCCTAGGGCAAACGGTGACAAGGGAGAAGATGCTGGCAGCCCTATCCATAGGGTGCCACGCTCATGCCCCTGAGGGAGGACTGGCCCACCACAGGCCCCTGCCACCGCCCTAACCGTGAGAAGAGGGTCAGAGCCCTGATGCCCGGGTCCGTGACCTGACGGTGTCAGAAGTAGCTAAAGGGTCCTAGAGAACATAGGGAGGCATGCTCTTTCCCTGGAGGCCCGAAAGCCACCCGATCCGGGAGGCAGAGGGTGTCTGTGGCTCAGAGGCCTAGCAGAGACTGGCTGTGAGCATGGGACTTCTCAGGTCCTTGTTCCCAAAGTTCCGGATAAACAGACTCTGACCATTCTCCCCTCTGGGGTGTTATCCAGCCTGTCTGCTTCCCACCCCACCCAAAGGAGAGCCGCCGCCCGCTTTCCACCCACAAGGGCCCTGTGTCCCCTCCCACCACCCCCAGAGTCCTTTAATGGAGACTCAGGCTTAGAGAAATTGGGGGCGGGGGCTGCCAGCATTCATGGGGTGATGTTGAAAAACTAAAAGGGACAAGGAAGATATGGTGACCATCCAGAGTTCCTTTCTTATACCAGCCTGAGCTGCTGGCTTCCCTGTACAGGGCCAGGCTGGGTGCTCCCCTGAGCCCACGGGTCTCCCCAGTCGAGAGGGGACCTAGATGCTCTCCTGAGCCTGTGTCTCCCAGGTTGGCCAGGTGACAGAAGCAAGAAAAGGGAGGTTGAGAGCCTTGCGTACTGGCTTTACACAGGTTGATGCTGACACAGTGATGGGGTGGGGGCATTTCTGGATGGCCATGAAAGATGGGGGACGGATGGCCAATGCCTTTTCCCCCGGGAATGGGAGAAGGCTGCTACTGTTGCTGGCTTTGCCCTGGGCTTGGGTGAGGGGGGCTTTGCCCAGTGTCAAGGCCTCAGGAGAGGGGCAGGGCCTCTGCTAGCTGCAGAGTGGCTCTGGGGAGCCTCTGACCACAGGCCCAGACAAGGTTTTCATCCCTCAAAATGGGTCCGACACTGGGAGGTTGGCACAGCCTGGATAGGATCTGCTCTTCCCCTCACTCTCCTGTGTGCCAGGGACACCATCACTTCCTCCAGCTCTGGAGAGCCCTGGAGGCTCCACAGAGAAGGGTGATCAAAAGAGCAGGGCTGGGAGAGCAGCACCCCCAGGGCAGAGTGGAAGACTACAGATTGGGAGGCCTCCTTCTTGGGATGTGGACGAGGCCTTTAAGAGGAGGACAGTAAGCCGGGCGGTGGTGGCACACGCCTTTAATCCCAGCAGTTGGGAGGCAGAGGCAGGTGAATCTCTGTGAGTGTGAGGCTAGCCTGGTCTACAAAGTGAGTTCCAGGACAGCCAGGGTTACACAGAGAAACCCTGTCTTGAAAAATCAAAAAACAAAAAATAAATAAACAAATAAATAAATAAAAAAGAGAAGGGTAGTGGTAGAAGTGGGGAGGGGAACAGGGGAGGGAGGAAGAGGGGAAGAAGCCAGGCTCAGGTGACAAGGGCAGCTGCTGGCAGCCTGAGGTGGGGCAGGAGAGCAAAGCAGGGTAGAAGGATCCAGAAGGTATCCCTCAGGGCTCAGGAGACTCTTTGGTGGACTCTGTAGAGCAGATGTGACATTGGGCTAAATCCCAAGACCCTCACCCACGCTGGGGCCGTTGTCCTAAGCCCACCACCCTGGCCTCCATCCAGGTAGGCCGCAAATGCTGTCTCTGTATTTCTTCTTTTGTTCTGTTTTGACTTTTAAAAAAATAAAAGCTTGATCGGAAAATATGTCTGGAACTCTATGGCGAGGGGAGGGAGAGGGTGGGAGGCGGTGGACAGGAGCGCGAGGACTTGGATGGGCAGGGTAGCTAGATGGCCTCAACGTAGTTGGCAGGGTAGAGGCCCAGCTGCCCGCTGTCAAGCCGCCCGCGGCACCAGCCCTGTTCATCTTCTTCTCCCAGCTTGGTGAGCTCGTCTCCTGGGGAGGGGGACACGGGGACACCTTGTTAAGGCGGACAGGCACTCAGACCCGAACTGCCCCTTAGCCCAAAGCTGTTAAATGAACCCTCCAAGGCACCTGTCACCTCTGCTCCAACTGAATTACCTGGACTTCGATTCGGGGCTACACCCCACTCAAAAACCAAGTGATGCCCCGGACCCACTTCAGCCAGCTCCTGAGTCTCGGCCCCACCCTCCATGCATAAGCCTTTTCCCTGGCCCCCTTACCTGCCAAACCTTGAAACGCCCGTCCCCAAGCCTTGCACTACGCGATCCAAGCCCAGTCTTCTCCGCTAGCCCCGTCCCTCAGCCCCGCCCCCTTCCCCTCAGTCCAGCCCCCTTACCGGCCTTGAAGCTGAGTTCGTCCTGCTCCTGGCCGTCGTAGTCGTAGAGCGCCCGCACACGTACCCCCTTGGCGTCATCCTCGAAGGGGTTGGCGCCGCCGTTGGCCTCATTCCCCCCGAAGGGGTTCCCGCTCTCATCGTCTGACCACTCGGCGGCGTACGGTTGGCCTCGGTCATAGCTGCTAACACTGAGGTGCAAATGGAGGCCCTGATCAGCGGCCTTGACCCCATCCTATCAATACCCTCTCCTAACCAGAGCTTGGGTCCAAATTCTACCGAGGCTGGGGCAGAGACTGAATGCACGGGGCGGGTTCAGAGCCAGTGACCCTCTGACAACTTGAACCTTGTGCGTTAGTATTTCAGCTCCTGAGGGAGGAAGCGCTGCTGAGGGCCCTGAGACTGTCTGACCCTGTGTCCCTGTGAAAGGGGCACTATCCCTAAATGGGTACCAGCTAGGATCTGGAGTAGAGAACCTTCCCTTGGACAGGTTGCCTCGTCGCTCAAGACAGGGTTTCTCTGGGTAGTGTGTAGCTTTGGAGCCTGTCCTGGAACTCGCTCTGTAGGCCAGGCTGGCCTCGAACTCACAGAGATCTGCGTGCCTCTGCCCCTCAAGTACTGGGACTAAAGGTGTGTGCCACCACCGCCCAGCAACATGCACACATTTAAACATTCCCCGGATGGTCAGAGGCTTGAACCCATTAATGTGGGAGCGTGCCTAGAATACTGTGTACCTCACTCACAGCAGTCTTGAAGGGTCACCCACCTGTTTCTCAGTGGACACACGGCAGCTATGGTCTGGGGTCAGTTCTTGTCTTCTTGGATAAAATGTATCTGTCCCAGTATGATGGCCTCTCTCTCCTACCCAGGAGCTCCATGGAAGGTACTCACCTGCCACGGTCCCCAGCCTGGGATGTGGACTCTACAGCCCCTGTGGCGTTGCTCAGTGTGGCCCCCTCTGCCTTCTTAGGCTGTTTCTCCTTCTTGGCAGTGGTGTGGGGGAGGTCTGGGTTCCACTCCTGGGGGCGGACAGAAGTCAAGCAGAGGGGTGTGAGCTGGCAGGATCCTCCTAACCTGCTAAGAATCCCCCTTTGCCACCCTGCCCATTCTCACCTCGAACTGAGGCCAGTTCATGGGCATTCCAGGGCCACTGGTACTGCGGAACCACCTGAGGTCCTCCTGAGCATCGGCTCCCCTGATGGCCTGCTCCAGTTCTCGGTAGACGTGGGTGTAGCTGTGCAGGAGAGGGCCATAGGGTTCCCATCCCATTCAGAGGCCAGGATGCTGGGCGCATCCCCAGCCAGGAAGCAGAAGCACCCTCTCGCCTTATTGTTAAAATTGCATTTATTTATTTTATATGTGTGTGTGTTTTGCCTGCATGAATGTGTTTGCACCATGTGTATCCCTGGTGTTCTTGGAGGCCAGAAGAGAGCATTGGATTCCCTGGAGCTGAGGTCAGGGTGTCTGTGGATTCCCTGGAGCTGAAGCCAGGGTGTCTGTGGTTTCCCTGGAGATGAAGTCAGGGTGTCTGTGAGCTACCGAGCAGGTGCTGGGAATCTCGGTGCTGAGCTGCTGAGGGATATCTCGCAACCTTTACCTTGTTGTGTTTTTGTTTGTTTTTTGTTTAGTTGTTTGAGACAGGGTTTCTCTGAGTAGCCCTGGCTGTCCTGGAACTCACTCTGTAGACCAGGCTGGTCTCAATCGCACAGAGGTTCCCCTGCCTCTGTCTCCCGAGAGCTGGGGATTAAAGGCATTCAGCAAGATTTTTTTAAAAGACTTATTTTCATTTATGTGCCTGTGAGTGAATACCACATGTGTCTGTGGCCTTGGAGGCCAAAGGTGGGCCACCACAAGGGGGTGCCAGGAACCCAACTCTGGCCTCTGTAGGAGCAGCAAGTGCACACCTCGCCAACCCAAGATTTATTTATCCTTTAATTTTATCTTGTATGTGTGTGCCTGTGCGTCTGACTGAAAGTGTCCCCAGAGGCCAGAAGAGGGTGGCAGAACCTCTGTCACTGGAGTTACAGGCAGTTGCGATCGCCTATGTGGGTTCCAGGAACAAAGCTCAGGTCGTCCCTCCAGCCCCAGCCAAATGCTTCCTGGGGAGCAGCTCTGGCTCTCAGCCCCAGTGGCTTCACCATGGCCATGCACAGCCACCCAGGCTTGTGTTCCTGGGGTAACTAGAGAGCACGGCCCCACCCCTGCAGCAGCTGCATCTGCAGACTGCCCAAATGCTCCCTGCAAGTCCCCCCCCCTCGCCTCCCGTCACTAGATCTGGGACTCAGAGGGCCATGCCCGGGTACCTGCTGTTCTCCGCTAGATTGAGGTGCCGTTTGATATCCAGCAGGACTTCCTTGAGGAAGACCAGGCGCTTCTCCTCAAACTGCTGGCACTGCTCGAACACCTGCTCCATGCCCTCCATGTACTGGGGCGTGGTTTTGCCCACATCCTCCAGCACCTTCTCATACTTCTCCTGAGTCTGTGGGTACCAGGGCGGAGGATGGGGTGAGGCCTTCCCAGGCCCGCAGCTCCGAGCTGCCACCCTCAGGCCCACCCCACCCCCATCTTCCCACAGGGACCCTTTGCACGTCCTCCCCACAGGGACCCTTTGCACGTCTTCCCCGCAGGTACCTTTTGCACGTCCTCCCCACAGGGACCCTTTGCACGTCTTCCCCACAGGTACCTTTTGCACGTCCTGCCTGCACTTGTCCACTTTGTCCAGAAGTTTCTTCTGCTGCTCGGGGGTGACCGACTGCTCTGTCTTACTGTTCATCTCCCGAGTCATGGCCAGCTTCTCCTCTTTGCAAGCCAGATGATAGGCCTTCTTGGCCGCCTCCAGCTGTGGGGAGAAGCCAGGGTGGATGTGCACGTGGTCACCCCTCACCAATACCTGCCTGCCTATCCCCCCCACATTGTGGAGCTGCCCTTTTAAGAGGCAAGCCGCTGCTGGCTCTGGCTACGAGGCTTTACCCGATGCCCTCATCTGCAGGAGCTGCCCCACACGACACAGCTCACAGTCTCTGCAGACATGCCCGTCATGGGATCACACGACACTGCTCACAGTCTCTGCAGACATGCCCGTCATGGGATCACACCACACTGCTCACAGTCTCTGCAGACATGCCCGTCATGGGATCACACCACACTGCTCTCAGTCTCTGCAGACATGCCCGTCATGGGATCACACCACACTGCTCTCAGTCTCTGCAGACATGCCCGTCATGGGATCTGTGGAGCCAGCTGGCTGTGTGCTGGGGGAAGCACATCGGGTACCAGAGACCCCATGTGGACAGTTCTTTCTGCAGATGCTGATGTCCCCTATGATATCCTCCCTCTCCACAGATGCCCTCCTGTGATACGCCACCCTTGAGCGGGCCCCTGGCCCCGCCTGTCTGAGGCACCTCCTTCATCTTCTTGGCCCAGGGCTTCTGGGCCTTGCGGAAGCCATCCTCCGCCTCCTTGGTCTCCTTGAAGCCACCCATGATCTGCTTGTGGTAGGCGTCCTTCTGCCAGTTCTTGACTTTCTCCAGGTCCTCGTTCAGCAGGTTGTTCTTCACCTCCTGGTGCAGCTCGCTCACCTTATCCGCCTCGGTCATCATGGCGCCCCAGGCCCGCTCCAGACTGCCATACTGCGGACCTGGGGAAGTCAGGGAGCTACAGCGACCCCAGCACATTTCCCTTCCTCTGACGCTTCCCCTCTTCCGGTGGCAACAGAAACACCTTCCTGCACTGTCCCCAAACTTTTATCCATCCTCTTTTTTTATTTTCTTTTTTTAAGTTTTTGACTTTTTGAGACAGGGTTTCTCTGTGTAATCGTCCTGGTTGTCCTGGAACTCACTCTATAGACCAGGCTAGCCTTGAACTCACAGAGACCCACCTGCTTCTGCTTCTCAAGTGCTGGGATTAAAGGCGAGTGCCACCCTGTCTAGTTTGTGTAAGAGCTTTCTAAACTCCCTGATTGACAGCTGAAGGACGGTGGCCCAGCAACTGGTGCTCTTCGATATTTGGAGAGTTTGGGAATGGGGGTTAGGGTGCTAACTCCCCCAAAATAGTCCAGAAAAAAAATGTGCATGCTAATGGAGGAAAAGCCTGTGGCAGATCTCAAGTTTATGGGCAGCCTGGGCTACATAGCAAAGCCAATAAAAAGAAAAGGAATAAGAAGAAAAGGAAGAAGGAGGAAGAGGAGGAGAAGGAAGAGGAGGGAGCAGCAGCAGTAGCAAAAACCTCTGTCAGATATGGCAGTGCACAATTTAATCCCAGCACTTGGGAGGCAGAGGCAGGTGGATCTCTGTGAGTTCCAGGCCAGCTGGTTTACAGAGGGAGTTCTAGGTGCAAGGGTTACAGAGTAAGAGTCGGTCTAAAGAAACAAGAGAGGGGCTGGAGAGATGGCTCAGAGGTTAAGAGCATTGCCTGCTCTTCCAAAGGTCCTGAGTTCAATTCCCAGTAACCACATGGTGGCTCACAACCATCTGCAATGGGGTCTGGTGCCCTCTTCTGGCCTGCAGGCATATACACAGAAAGAATATTGTATACATAATAAATAAATAAATAATTTTTTAAAAAAAAGAAACAAGAGAGAGGTGACAGAGGGAGGAGGGAGGGGGAGAGAGAGAAGCTAGACATGGCCAGCTACACCTGGAATCTTCAATTTAGAAAGGGGAGGCAGAACACCAGGATTTCAGGGTAATTCTCAGCCACACAGAGGGTTGGACATCAGCCTGGGGTACATAAGATTCTGTCTTAAATTAAACAGAAAGCTACAGTGAAATGTTAATGTTAGCTGGTGAAGCTGGTTGAAGGGTAGCCAGGGCTTCTCTGCACTATAAATGTGACTTTTTTGGAAGTTTCTTTCAAAAGAAAAACTGATGATTGTGTGTGTGTTCACTCTCGAGTTGTACAAAGCAGGAGAATAAAGGGACCTGTTTTGATCCAGGACACCCAGATTGTGAAAAGCCCTGTGGCTGGGATGCTGGTGCACTGGGGTCCCGCCCTGGGGGACCTGCTAGAGCCCGGGGGTGGGGCACCTTTCTCGATCAGCTGGCGCCAGCGCTTGGCCCAGTCGGTGAGCTGCTGCGCATAGGCTTTCTCGATCTTGGCGCGCTCCTGCACGCAGCTCATGAGGTCGTTGCACAGGCGGTGGCCATCGTCAATGCGTTTCACCGTCCGCTTGTAGTTCCCCACCTGGCGGCAGAGCAGCAAGTGACCGGGAAGCCCCTGTGCTCCTGGCCTTGGCCTGCAGGGGGCGCGTCGCCTCCTGCCATCCACCTCGCCGAGTCCCAGAACTCCACGCCAGATCCCATCCCCACCCCTCCACCTACCCTACCCTCCTCCTCCAAAACCTCCTCACTGTCATAAAAAGCAGAGGAGGTTTTATATAATTTGGACTTGGGCTAGAATGAATTATTCATTTTGCTCTTGTGAGCTAAATCTATTATATTTATACGAGTCACATAAGCGAGAGTGGAGCTACTGTTTCTTGACACAATATTACGTTTTGTGGACATCTCATCAAGCACTTATTAATCTAGGCCTGCCAGTTTCCTTTTTGGCTCCAAAGCCAAAAGCAATATTTTTTTTTCCTCCAAGGCACAAATACTCTCAGAAGCCCCTGATATGCTGGCTTATAGTCTTGCCTCTACCTCTGTGAGGTTGTTGGGTCCCTGGGCTCACCCAGCTCTCTGGTTCAGAAGTCCATCCTCTGCCCACCATGCAGAGGGTAGAGCGGGAACAGCTAGGCAGGCTATGAGAACTCTGAAGTACAGCAGACGCTGGTGGGAAGGGCTGGGAATTGTCCAGTCCAGAGGGGCCTGGTCCCAGAGTGTGATCTGCTACAGACAGCTGGAGCAGCGTCCAGGGAGCAACGGCAGGCCATAGCTAACCCTACTTTCAAGGCCTCAGCTGCCTGTTGGACACTGGGGATTCTGAAGAGGCCCAAGGAGTTGGGGAGCAAGGCTGAGGTCATGGGTTGAGTCGGGGTACAGACAAGAGCCTAGACCTCCACTCACCTCCCAAAAACTGTCCGTGACCTCGTCCGAGGCTTCATCGTAGGAGCCAGACATGGTGTAGCCGGAGGGAGCCGGGCAGGTGTGGATCGGCAGTCAGCAGGCTTTGAGCTCACAAGCTGCAAGGGAGAGGGCCACAGAGATGAGGGAAGTGGTCCGTGTCCTAGTCCAGGCTTGTGTCCCTGGCCCTCGTGAAGGTTCCCAGTGATGAGCCTCAGACTGGGGTGGGGGCCTCCTGGAAGGGCTTACCATCTCGAGGATAACCCCAGGATTCAGTGCCCATCTCCCCGCCTGCTCCTCCTGCCTCCCAGGATTCTGTTGAGAGCCTCTCCTCAAGAGAGCCCTCCCTTCCAGCGTATACATGCCTTCCTCACATACCAGGGAGCACCAGTTGGTTTCCTAGATGGCATCCCCCTGACCCCCTCTCCTCAGCACTGCCTGACCCAACTGGACCCTAACACTAGATCCTGGATTCCCCTGGCCCCAACACAGAGCTTCTGGTCTTGTCCCCTGAAGTCCCAGCTTCTGTCATGACAGGAGATCCTTCTCCCACTTATATCCCAAGCTAAGGGTCCCCCATTTTTCCAGCTGGACCCTGTCCATCTTCTTTTGGCTGTCTAAGTCCTGCCTCGACAGCCCCATTAGCTGTTTGCAGTCTCCCCCCACACGGCTGAGCATGTGGTTCTCCGGCCCTGGGGTCATACTGTGATCTACACAATATCCGGGCCCTGTGTCTGCCATGGATCTGTCATCAGGCATCACAGATGACCAATCTAGGCCATGCTCTGCCCTGGGGGCCAAGGGGCACACCCCTCCCCTCCTGGGCCTCGCTGTCACCCAGCTGAAAATGGCTCAATAATCAGGAAACAAGCCACAGAGGGTCAAGGGCTTCAAAGAGGCAGCCACGGCTCCTGGGCATTTCCTTGTCTGTGCAATGCAGCTACAGGCTTGACCCCTGACCCGTGAGGTCTCTGGGTGAGGGCTGACCAGCTCTGCAAGCTTCAGCCCCACCTGGCAGAGGCCACTGTCCCTCAGGCTCAGGACAAGTGGGACCAACACGAGGATCCTGGATGAAGGATGCCCCTCCCCCAGCCCCATCTCTCTCGTTCTGGGCCTGGTGCCCCATTCCTGTGATGATCCAGTATGGCCTCCTTGTGCCACCTGGGACTGAAGATCCAAATTGCCACAAGCCTCTTGGCCACTGTGACGGGGGATGGGGTGGTGCTGTGGAGGGACCCACTCCTCACGGCCTGGTCTCACAGGATGGAATTCTCCCCCGCCACGCCACTGCTAGGAATTCCCCTTCAGAGTGCAAGCCAAGCACCCACAAGCTGCTTCAGTGCCACAGTGCGAGTCAACACAAAAGGCTGGGGGTGACTCAAGTCCACGCTGCTGGGGCACTTGCAGCCTGCACCCATCCCAAGCCACACAGGCCAAATGACGCGAACAGCACGCAGAGCGGCCTAAATATGGGACTAAAATATGGGACTATTTTAGAAAGACCACAGAGCAAAATGGGAAGGGTGGTCAGCTTCACGGAAGCGTGGGACTGGGAGCAGGGTGGAACGGGTCTCTCACACTGGGTTCACCTGAGTGTCTCACACTTCTGCTTGTGATAAACTGAATTTCTTTTAAATCATGTGTGTGGTTTTAAAAATCTCTGTGGAAGCATTCTCTTCATTTACGGTTGACATAGGAGGGCACAGCCCACTGTGGGCAGGTGGCCCTGGGTCCCATGAGAAAGCAGGATGAGCAAGCCCATAAGCAAGCATGTTTCCTGCCTCTGCTCTTGTTGACCTCCTTCAGTAATCGGTGATTGGGGTGTGTAAGTCAAATGAACCCTTTCCTCCCCAAGCTGCTTTCAGTCGTGGTGTTTTTTACATTAACAGAAAGCCAACTTGGACGCGTGGTGACCAGGGGTCAGGTCCTCAGGTCTGTGTGGGAGTACTTTACCCACTGAGCTGTCTCCCCAGCCCACGAACTGTATTTCAAAAACAAAACTAAAGTGGTGTGTGTGTGTGTGTGTGTGTGTGTGTGTGTGTGTGTGTGTGTGTGAGAGAGAGAGAGAGAGAGAGAGAGAGAGAGAGAGAGAGAGAGAGAGAGAATGGTGCCCAATGTGTGGACAACTGCATCCACATAAAGCCTGACAGAGTGTGGGAAGTAATTCTGGGCAAAAAAGAATAGAGTAAAAGCATGGCTTCTTGGTAGCAGCAATTTCTCGGGTCTGCTCTGCTTGCTAGAGGCAAGTGCTCTCATCTAAGAGAGGCTTCCTGACTCAGCTTTAACTGCAAAACCCTGCAGCTCTTTTAAGAGGTCCTGCCACGAAACACTTACACAGTGTTGATGAAAAGCCGACCACATGCTTTTTGGTTTTCAGCGATAGCAGGAAAAAAGCTGCGCTGTTTTAAAATGCTGGCTTTCTGGGCCATCCTGCCAGGGCAAACTCTGACTCTTTCAGGCAGGTGGTCTGACTACGGAGTATTTGAGTGTGGTTTGTGAGCAGACTGCTGCAGCTTGCTTGATGGCAGGGACCTTGAAATGCCATAGAGTTGTGGCAATAAACATGGCTACAGCTGGTACCTCCACCATGAGGCTGGAATTGCTAAGGAATGGGCTAGATCCAGCCATCAAAGCCACTGCTTTAATCCTACCCATATTGCTTCGTAAATTAAAGACTCATGTGGTCAGAAAAAGAAAGATATATAGTAAAGAGAGATTCAAAGACGAAAAAACCTCTATATGGTTTACAGTGTGTTAAAAAATATATGCAGGCTTGAAAAAAATAGGTTAAAGTCCTTAAAATAAAAAAGAAAGAGTAGTTGGATGTGGTGGTACACACCTTTAATCCCAATGCCTGGGAGGCAGAGACAGGCAGATCTCTGTGAGTTCAAGGATAGACTGGTCTACAGAGGGAGTTCCAGGACAAAGATACACAGAATATGTCTCAAAAAGCAAAAAGTTAAAAGTAAAAATAAAAGAAACAGAGGTTAAAATAAAGCCATGTAAAGATGGAAAACACACAGAGAATCTTGATACTGTATGTTATTATGTTCTCTTTGAATTGTTTGAATGCTGAGGAAGGAGCAACAGCTGCTAAAAGATATTTGCTTATAAATGCTGTTGAACTAACCCAAGATAGGTATTTTTAAAAATACTTTGACTTCAAAATTGAAGTCAAAAGATATGTTACTTTGGAGAAGAGATTTTGCTTTTGTTTCCACAGGAAATGAGAGGCTGTGGATTCATTCTGAGTTAAGAAAAATCAGGTTTGATCAAGGAAGACCACCTGAGAAATCTCTGGTAGGAACAGATGGCCCAGATGTCTGAGTTCTACATCCAGAACAGATTCAAGACTGCTGCCTGAGATGATAAAGCCTCACAGGATACTCCAGTCAGGACTTGATCACAACTCTAAATTTTCTTTAGGTCCCCATAAGATTATCAGTGCCCCCAACCAGCTGGAAGTAGCCTGAAATACTATGCCACATTCCCAAAAAATGGACTATGGCTATTTTCCTTTGTTTAAAAAAAAAGAAGGAGGGGGAAGTGGTGTGGGGGAACAATTCTATATCTGTCAATTATGTTTTTTTTTTTTTTTTTTCGAAACAGGGTTTCTCTGTAGCTTTTGCAGCCTGTCCTGGAACTAGCTCTTGTAGCCCAGGCTGGCCTCGAACTCACAAAGATCCGCCTGCCTCTGCCTCCCGAGTGCTGGGATTAAAGGCATGCACCACCACCGCCCGGCGTAAATTATGTTTTAAATAAACGCTGATTGTCCATTAGCCAGGCAGGATGTATAGGTGGGACAACCAGACATGAAGTAGAGGTAGGGCAAGGAGAATAGGAGAATTCTGGGAAGCAGGAAGCTCCCTCACTCCTGCCCAGACCACCGAAGAAGCAGGATGTGACCTGCCCTGCTGAAAAAGGTACTGAGCCATGTGGCTAACATAGATAAGAATAATGGGTTAATATAAGCTACAAGAACTAATAAGAAACCTGAAGTAATGGGCCAATCAGTTTACAATCTTCTGGAGACCTCTGTGTGATTTTCTTTGGGGCTAAACGGCTGCAGGAACTGGGCAGGACAGAAAACCCAACAAGCCCGGCCCTTCGTGTTACAGGGGGGTGTTTGACTACTGTTCCAGAGGACCTGACTTCAATCCCAGCACCTACATGGTGGTTTACAACAAGCTAACTCCGGCCTCAGGGGATCCAATGCTCTCTTCTGGCCTCCATAGGCATTGTATACAATGTGGTATACAGATGTACATACAGGCAAAACACCCCTACACACAAAGTAAAAGAAATTAAAAAAAAAAAAGGTTGGGCTGGGCGGTGGTGGCACACATCTTTAATAATCCCAGCACTCAGGAGGCCACAAGCTGCTTCAGTGACACAGTGCGGGTCAACACAAAAGGCTGTGAGTTTGAGGCCAGCCTGGTCTACAGTGAGAGTTCCAGGACAGCTGGAACTGTTATACAGAGAAACCCTGTCTCAAAAAAAAAAAAAAAAATAGGTATGGTAGGTGGTGGTACAAACCTTTAAATACTAGCACTCCGGAGGCAGGAGCATCTCTCTGAGTTTGAGGTCAGTTTGGTCTACAAAGGACATCCAGCGCTACATAGTAAGACCCCATCTCACGGGGCGGTGGTAGCGCATGCCTTAATTCCAGCACTCGGGAGGCAGAGGCAGGCGGATCTCTATGAGTTCGAGACCAGCCTGGTCTACAGAGCTAGTTCCAGGACAGGCTCCAAAGCCACAGAGAAACCCTGTCTCAAAAAATAAAAAATAAAAAATTTTTAAAAAAGACCCTGTCCCCGTCTCAACAACAACAAAACCAATTCACCCTCCAGCCCTGGAGTACAAATCTACGGCCTGGGAGCTTGGCCGAGGGTATCCTCCCAGCATGCCGCAGGGCCCTGGAGTGTCAGGCCGAGAGAGCCTAGGCTTGCAGGGCTCTCCTGAGCTCCCAGCTGAGGTAGCATGGGGCACAAGAAAGGTCCGGTCCCACCTTGCTCTGACTCTGAGCAGTTATGTGGTCCCTCTAGGCTTTGCTGGAAAATGGCCTGACTTCAGAATTAGACGTGGGACTGGAGAGACGACCCAGTGGCTAGGGATGCTTGCTGCTCTTCCAGGGGACCCAAGTTTGGCTCCCAGCACCCATGTCAGGTGGCTCCTAACCTCCTCTAAGTCCAGGTACCAGACCCACACACAAATATACACAATACACATGATTAAAAGAATAAAAGTCTTAATTAAAAAAAAAAAAGAATTAGTTGAGTTAGCCAGCCCAGCCAAGAGCAGATTCCAGGCCCTCTGCATTCCAGCCTCTCTGGGTTGTACCTGCGTGGGATGTGCTTAGAAGGGAGGCAGGTTAGATGGTGGAAGAGGTGTGTCAAATGAGCCCCCAGTGCCACACACACAAACACACACACACACAGGCAGGAGGAGGTTCCCCTCCTACAAAATGCCACGTTCTTCTTAATGACAGGGCTGTTTCTGTCAGGGGTCAGGAAGTGGGTGTGACTGGCATCTGGCACTTCCTGTGACACACCCAGCAGGCTCCCCAGCGAGGCAAAAGGCCACCACACCCGTTTCCCTACAGCCTTTCATCATCGATATCAACAGGTGGCAATCAGCAAGCCACAGGCTCAGGGACATCACTGTGAGGAGTCTGTCGGGGGCCTGGGAAAGTATGACAGGGTGCCAGGGAACAGTCATTCCAAGGTGACCAGCTGCCCAGCAGTTAGCACTGCTTCAGGCCATGAGGGTCACGGCAACAGCCAGTAAGCACCGGTTCTGTCCGTCCTGTGCTCTGTACCCACTCACTGGCTTGGGGGTGGAGCAAGGACCAAGCAGGCTCTAGGGGCAGATGCCCACTTGGCAGGACTGAAGGGGCACACCCAGCTGGCACAGCATGCGGTCTGTGTATCCCTGGGCAGAGTGGAGGGGGCTCTGGTGGAAAGTGGAGTATGAGGGACGGACACAGGAAGAGGAGCCTTCCCCGCCGTGTGCACAGACATCTACAAAGTTGGGGTTCGGGGGCAGAGGAAAGATAATACCGCTGGGGGCACTCCTGCCCAGCGACATGGGAACCCCTGCTTCCTCAGTCCCCTGATGCTGGGGTTGACATATGTACCAGAGGCTCCCCACTTTCCTTTCTCTCAGCCTCACAGAAACCCCCTTCTCCCCCATCTCCTTCTGGCTGCTGGTCTGTGTCTCTTGGGAACCCTAACTAGCAGTCCCTGAAGGGAAAGAGTGCCTGGGATTGGGAGCCCAGAGTCCTGCTCCGAGCCCACTTTCTCTATTATATATCACTTATTATTGTTGCTGCTGGCAGGTCTTATGTAGCTCAGGCTATCTCACATGTCTTATGTAGCCCAGGTTGCCTCACATTCACTACATAGTAGATGATGATCTTGAGTTTTTGATCTCCCTGCCTCCACCTCCCCAGTGATAGGGTCACTGGGCTACTATGCCCAGTTTATACTGAACAGGACTTCCGCGTGCCGCCACGCACTCTCAGCTGAGCTGGAGCCCCAGCCGCTGCTGTAAAAGTGGTGTTGGCATCGATCCTGGCGGTCGCCAGCTCATATTTACTGAGTGTCCACTCTGTGCTAGGTACTGGTCTACATGCTTTACACGTGCTTCATCTACATCTAAAGACAGAGAAACTGAGGCACGAGGCAGATAAGACGTCACAGCCAGGGCCATGAAGGTGGTGAATACTGGAATTGGGTCCAACCCTGGCTTCAGTTACAGTCCCTACCACTCTTCGGGTCCCTTCTGAGCCCCGCCTCCCCAGGAGGAGAGGGGAAAGCCAGATACAGGGATGAGGCCAGAGAGCATGGGATGTGTGTGTGTGCACGCGGGCAGAGGTGAAGCAGCAGGCCTAGGTAATACAGCACGCAAGGCACTCTGGGCTGGCTGGGTCCTCCTCTGTCCCTGCTCCCAGGTGTCCAGCCCAGCACTGCAATGTCCTCCAGAGTCCTGGGTCAGTCAGAGCAGCCTCAAGTTCCACACATGTCCAGTGGCTCCCAGCTCTCTTCTCCCTTAGAAATAAATGGTCAGGGCAAGCCAGGCAGTGGTGGAGCACACTGTTAGTCCCAGCACTCGGGAGGCAGAGGCAGGTGGATCTCTGTGAGTTTGAGGCCAGTGTGATCTACAAAGAGAGTTCCAGGACAGCCAGGGCTACACAGAGAAACCCTGTCTGGAAACAACAACAAAAAAGAAATGGGCAAGGCAGACAAGCCTCTGCTGGGACGCCAATGCAGTACAAAGAAGTGGGCTTAGTGGTGAGGTGCTGGGTCGTCTGCCCCCCTCGCCCCTCCTCCAGTCCGGCCTCCTCTGGCCATGCTCCCTCAAGCCTGCTGCCCCTAGTCACTCACACAGAACTCTCCCAATCCACTGTCTCCTCACACCTCTCCTTCAGTGTCGGTTCAGGACCCCACCCCGGCTTTGTAGCGCACCGCCCCCAGGCCATGGAGGACTGAAGACTGGGATCAAATCACAGCTCTGCCACTGCTCAGCGGTGGGACCTTAGCGGGTCACTTCAACTACCTGTGCCTCAGTTTCCTCACGTGAGAAGCTAAGTGGGTGCACATCACCTATCCTGGGGCAGATGGAGAATGCAGTGGGCCACCAACACAGTGGGCAGAGGCAGGCCTTGCTCTACGGTCAACACCGCTGAGTCAGCTAACGGCTGGAGCTCCTCCTGGACTACTGGGTTCATCTAGGACCCCGGGGTCCTGGGGAGGAGTCGGGCCTGGGCATGTGCAGTGGCACACGCCTGTTCTCCCAGCAAGCAGTGGAGGCGGGAGAATCAGTCTTCCCTACACGGCTAACTTAAAGCAGCTTGACCTACATGAGACCACGTCTTGGATAAAACACACAAATGCATTTGACCCCATTCCATAAGCCTGCAGGTCCCCAAGGGGCTTCTCTTTGAAATGATGGCTTCACAGACGCTGGCCCCTAAAGGAGACAGGAGGCAGCACTCCTGTGTCACCTGTGCTGCGGGGCACCAGGGAGACCCAGGGCCCAGGGGCCTAGAACTGTCCAGCAGGAGTGATGCTCAGCCTTCACCCCAGGCCTTAGCTCCAGGTCTGTAGGGCACAGGGACCAAGGGACTCTACCTTCCCATCCTTGTCTCAAAGCAAAGTGTGAGGGGTCTTAAGTGAGTACCCAAAGATGGGGAGCAGAAGTGGGGGAGGGGCTGGGAGCATAGCCGTCCTCCCTCTGCTCTGGATTCATCCCCTTAGCCAGTGCCTTCTCTAGGCACCAGTCTGTCCAGTCTGTCTGTCCTGAACCCATGCATCCAGGACGACTTTGAGTAGAGGCTGGGCTGCTAGCTATGCAGGCATGGGTAACACTCCTGGTAGGGACATGATGGGGTTTTCCCACAGTATAGAACCCAGGTGACAGAAAGAACGGAGTATTGGCTCTCTTTGGTGGCAAGATGAAATGTGGTGGGGGCAGTTGCGGCAGCTTCCTCTCCCAGCATTCCAGTCTCTCAGGGGAGTCACACCGCCATCACAGCCTGGGGGTCTTGGACCACTGCCCAGGTAAGGACACTGCCCTCCTACTGTGAGCACCAAATCCCAGAGCCCACTAAAGCTCGGGAGTGCACCAGCCCCTCCTGAGGCAGGGACCCTGGCTCTCAGGACAGAGGCAAAGTGCAGTGGGGAGCTCTGAGCCTGGGACGACATTCTAAAGGGGCTGGACAGGTAAATGACAGAGTAGGCTCTATGCTGACAAGTACTGTGGAGAAAGGTGGCATGGAAAGGGACAGGAGACCTCGGCCAGGGCTGGGAACAATGCTATATAAAGACCCGAGGGAGGAGCATCCAGCCAGAGGCCCAGCCAGTGCAAAGGCCCTGAGATAGAATTACGGCATTTATGGGTTATGTGGTTGCAGCAGACTAGGTAGGGGAGGGAAGGGAGGGGTCCAGGAGGCGCAGGGGGCCAGGTGGAGGAGGCAGATGTCTTGGGTCTTCCAGGCCAGGAGACCTAACGTTTTCTCCCAGTGACAGAGGGAGAGTCGGGGTGAGGTCCGGCTTTTATCTCTAAGGTTTCCCTAGAAGACCTACAGTGGAACAAGAACAAAGCCTCAGAGCTCACTGCTGGGGGGCAGGGCACCGTGGAGAGGGGTCACAGGTAGGGGGCAGAAGGTGGGTACAGAGGTCCTGTTACTCTGAAGCCAGGGAGACTTCTAGTGGTGGGGTACGGCTGAGAGGACAGGAGTAGCGGCTTTAGAATTGGGGGCTGGCAGCTGACAGGGACATGGCCTGGGGGCCTCCACTTTGTGGGAGGAGCTCCTGGGGAAAACGGGTCGCAGCCTGGTTTCCAAGTGGGTGGTCTGGCTGCAGATAACTGGGTATGGGAACTACACCCCGGGGGACCCTTTGCTATGTGTAATGACAATGGAATATATAGCAAACATCATATAGAAATTGAGCCCTGTTAAGAACGGGGTGGGGAATGGGACAGACAAGGCAGGAAGGGGAGTGGAGGCCAGGCTGCGGGCAGGTGCTACTTAAAAGACCCTGTCTTCCAGAGATCACTAAGCCCTGCGGGGGGCGGGGGGGGGACCAACGTGAGCTGAAGACCCTGAGGCCAGTGGGCCTGACTTCAGAAGGCAGAGCATGTAGAGACCAATTCAAGGCTTCATGAGGGAGGAGGGGGGAGATGGAGTTGTGGGGGGAAGATCTGCACCCCCTGACCCCATCCTTGCCAGCCCACCTCTGCTCTCTCGCCTCCCAGGCCCCTGCCTTCCAGGCACAAAACCTGTGCCCACACTCCCAGACTGTGTTCTTGACATTTGCAGAAATCAGCAACCCCATAACCTACAGCGGGCTCCCACCGTGCAGCGCGGCCTCTGAAAGCCCTGGGGAAGGAGGGAGGCTCACAGGTCGTGCAGAACCAAGCAAAGAACTCAGTCAAATGGCCAGCGGGAGCTGGGCACAGAAGTAGGGCCCTAGCCTGAGGTAGGGTTTCCTGGCTACCTCTGCTCAGCTCTTCCCCAGCGCTCCACTCTGCCCCCTCCTCCTCCGGAGCAACAGCGGTAGCTTTTCTGCAGTGTCCCTGCTACCCCAGTAGCAGTGAGCAGGTCCCCGGTAACACCACTGCAGAGGACAGAGAAGGGGGAGGAAGGCCACAAGCCACTCACCCCAACGTGGAAATCCCTGGCTGGCCGGTGGGTTGGGTCGAGAGCCCTTAGGGAGTTGCAGGGTCATCCCATCTTCCCCATCCCATCCGAAGTGGGAGGGACTTAGATGGCCTGACTCGGAGCCCAGGGTACAAGACCACCCAGGAGTCCCCCAGAGGTTCTGGCGTCAGACGGAGGTTTGGGACAAATGGCCAGAGATTAGCAGATCCCTGGCGGGGGTGTGGGGGAGAACAAGCGCACTCCTTTCCACGTCTGGCCCCTCCCTGTCTGGCATGGACCTGGGGGAGCGCCTGAGCCCATTGCCTCTGGGGAGTGGGGCAGCTCTACAAAGTCACACCTGTGGTGCAGACAGGAAAGGAGATACAGAGGAGAGACAAGACGACAGACAGGAGACAGTCCCAATGCGACGCAGAGAGCAGGTCCCTGGCCCCGGGAGACCCTCGGACCTGCACGTTTGTTACCAGGTGCACCAGCAGGAAGGCAGGGGCGCTAGGTCCCCACTCTCCACGCAGACTTCTCCAGATCCCCATCGCCTACCTGAGCTGGGGACAGGTGAGCTCTTACTGCCCTAGCTGGGCCAGGCCAGGGCCGGAAGGGCTGCTTGGCCACCTGCTCCGTGGTGGCAAGTGGGGCGGGGGCCTGGCGCAGGGCTCGGGGCTCTGTGTCCTCGGGGTCCCCTCCGGCGAGTTCTGGCTCTGGAGGCGACAGCGCCCGAACTGCAGGAGCCAGCTCCCTGCCCCCACGCGCCGGTCCTCCCCCCCCCCACTTCCCGACTCGCCTCCTTCCTCAGCCACCCACCGCCCGCTGCTCGTTTCTATGGCAACCGGGTAATGCTGCGCACAGATGTCCTCTCTGGGTGGACGGCAGGGGACGCCCTCTTTCTGCACTACGCCGCGGTGACCCGGGAACACTCCCGCTTCTCGCATCTCCTTGTCTTTTCCCTGCCAGCACCCTTGGTCGCACCCCCCACCCCGCCCCGCCAGCCTCCCTGCAGGGTATGCGGCGCACTCCTGCTCCAGCCTTCACACCTCATCTCATGCTGAGCTGCTCGCCAAGACATTTCTGTCAGCTTCATCATCCCGGCTCAGTGACCAGACCCCCCCCCCCAAGTACTGCCAGGTTGACTGTGAAACTCACACACCCAGTGCTATGAGAATTCATACCCATTATACAGATTCACACATTTATATTCGAGACCATCTCACTGGGGCCCTACTAGCCCGAGCCTCACTCCGAGACCCACAGAGATCTGCCTGCCTCTGCCGAGTGCTGAGTTAAGGGTGGTGCGCACCACCACGCAGCCTTATTAAAAGCAAAGATTTTTTTCCCTCCTGAGACAGGGTTTCTGTATAACAGTCCTGACTGTCCTGGAACTCACTTTGCAGACCAGACTGGCCTCGAACTCACAGATCCTCCTGCCTCTGCCTCCTAAATGCTGGGATTAAAGGTGTGCACCACCACCATCCAGCAAAAGTAAGGATAGTTTTTTAATGCAGGTGTGTGCGGAGCCCGGTGGCCAATCCTCAGGAGCCTTGAGACAAGGTCCTCCACTGAACCTGGAGCTCAGCTGTGGGCTGGCCATGGAGCCCGGGGCTCCTCTTGTCTCCACCTCCCCAGTGTTGGGATTATACACATATACCACTAAGTCGCTGGTTTTTATGTGGGTGCTGGGGATTTGAACTCAGGGCCTCAAGCTTTTGAGACAAGCATTTCACTGACTGAGCCATTTCCACAAGCCACAGATTTATTTGTTTGTTTGTTTGTTTTGGTTTTTAGTTTTTGAAGACGGTTTCTCTATGTACTCCTGGCAGTCTTGGAACTTACTCTGAAGAGCAGGCTGGCCTCAAACTCAGAGATTCATCTTCCTCCGCCTCTCAAGTGCTGGGATTAAAGGAATGAGTCAGCATTCCCAGCTTGAAAATTTGTTTTATTTTATTTTTTAAAGATTTTATTTATTATCTATAGTGTTCTGTCTGCATGTATGCCTGCAGGCCAGAAGGGGGCGCTATATCTCATAATGGATGGTTGTGAGCCACCATGTGGTTGCTGGGAACTGAACTCAGGTTAAGAGCAGCGAGCGCTCTTAACCAGTGAGCCATCTCTCCAACCCTGTGTATGAATATTTTGCTGAGTTATCTCACCAGTCCCACACTTACTTGTCCTGTGTGTTTGCCCACCCTATGCTACAATGAACTGGAAATCAGAGGACAGCTTGCAGGAGGTATGGGTTCTGGGGTTGAACTCAAGTGACCAGAGTTGGCTGCAAGTCCCTTTCCCCACTGAGTCATCTCACTAGCACCCCCAAAAAGTCTCTTTAGTCTTCATTTGGAGGCAGGGTCTCGATAAATTGCCCAGTCGAGTCTGGCTTTGCCCTCGCTCCATAACCCAGGTTGGCCTTCAGCCTTCCATCCTCCTGAGGGCAGGGATCACAGGGGATAATGACAACCTCATCCACATCCATCACCCAAGTCCCTCTCAGCCAGAACACTGCTGCCAGCCACAGACTGCAGGAAATACTGCAGATGTTGGCACAAGGTGGCAAGTCCCCCGTGAGCTAGAGGGTTTCAGGCTGCACCACCAGCCACCAGAAGTCTACAGAGCCCACTAGGAAATTAGGCTCTGAGACTACAACATTTTCCCAAGGTGATAAAGTCAAGAAAGGGTTGGGCTGGGATTTGAACCCTCTGCCCAACAACCTTTATGATCTTTGTGATTGCATTATAAAAGACTTAATTGGAAAACGTGGCAACCGTTACCCAAAGTCTGTAGGGTTCATAGCCAGGCTCAGTCCTCATCTTTGGATCAAAAGTAAAACAGAGACACTGTATCTGAAGGTTCGGTCAGTCTAGTGGTGGCACAGGGCCTGAAAATGACCTTCGAGGTAACATCTAGCCTTGGGAAAAGTCCACCATCAGCTGTTCTCAGGCCTCGAGGATAGAAATGCTGAGTGCTCCAGAGTACAGTGCTCTGGAGAGGCCACGGCTGGGGGATGGGAGAGAGTGGGTTCCCAGGTGCTGGAGATCCCCTCTGCCTACCCACCCGCTCCCAAGCCAAGATCGTGTTTCTTCCAAAGAGAGGCTCCACCCAGGGACACTGAAGACAGCTGCCCCCTCCCAGTGAGCTTGACCCAGCCCATCTGCTGCCTGGCAGACTCAAGTCCTGCCTTCCCACACTGAGACACCAGACGGACCCTGTGGGAGAAGCAGACCCTCCTGTCCCCTCTCCACGGAGAGCATCCTCATCACGACACCCCAACCATTAGCCTAATCTGGCCCATCTACTGCTGGGAAGGCCCTGCCACTTGCAGCTCTAGTTTTCCCATGATTTCCTCAGGGGTTGTCCCCAACCCCTTGTACAGCATAGAGGAGGAAAGTGACATTCCTAGGACACAAAGCAGCTGCCCTCCTGCCCTTCCCCGCCATATCCACTTCCACCACCCCTGCTGTGTCTTCTTGCCTTGTACCCAAAACACTCACTGCCCCTGCCCCCACCCTGGCACAGTTATCCACGTGTTCCCCAGCACCAGGGCCAATGCAATCAGAGCTCATTAGCTGCTGCTTTGCATATCATTTGCATAATGTTCCCTTGACTGTCAAAATTCCAGAATCCTCCTCAACCCCTGAGCAGCTCTGCAGAAATACAACAGACGAAGTTCCACTGGTGGGGGGCTGAACACTGGGCACAGGAAGCAAACAGACAGAAGCAGCATCCAGAGCCCCTCAGGCCCAGAGGAGGGCACCAGATGCCGACTGAGCAACCTGCCGAGTCCAGGCAGCAGCAGGCACAGGACTTTGTGGGCACGGAAACTGAGTCTCGGAGCAGCTAAGGCTCCACTGCTCAAAATGTGGGTCCAAGGCTGGGGGGTGAAGGTCAGTGGGAGAGCATGTGTGCACACGCGTGCGCACAGGAGCCAAGACCGCGGGGTGGGGGTGGTAGGGAGCAGTCATCATTCAGATTGCCCATCAAGACATGCAGGACTCTGGTCCCCACCCCACACGGAATCCATATTCCACAAGAGCCTGGCACTTTCTATGTGAGACCCACTGTCCAGCACACAGAAGGACGATGAAGCTGGCACCAACACTGTGCTGTGTCCGGATGAATCCCAGGGTAGAAGTCAGGCAGTGATGGCGCACACCTTTATTCCCAGCACTCGGGAGGCAGAGACAGGTGAATCTCTGAGTTAGAGGCTAGCCTGGTCTACAAAGAGAATGCCAGGGCTGTTACAGAAAGAAACCCTGCCTTGAAAAACAAACAAACAAACCAACCAACCCCAGGCTAGAGCCTTGAGTGTGTTCACCAAATATCTCCTGAACACCTACTGTGTGCAGAGATATCCTGGGGGCAGGGTGGGGCACACAGTAGGTGACCAGCCAGACACGCTTGATCCACAAGCTCAAGGACCTCTCATGCCAAAAGGGGAGCTACACCACAATAAATAATGATGTAATTTCAAGTGCTAGTCTATGTTATGAAGAAAATAATATTGGCTAAGAGGAAAGTGTGAGTGGAGGGCCATTTTAGAGCTTGCAGTGCAGGGGGGGACCCCTGGCCTTGCACACGCTAAGGAAGCGCTCTGCCATTGAGCTACACCCCCAGGCTACAGCCTCTCTTTGAAGAGGTGACATCTGAACAGACCAAAATAAAGGGAGAGAGGGAGACCTGTGATGGCTTGAAGGAAGAGCGTTTCTGGCAGAGGAGACAGGGAGGGTGAGTGTCTTGAAGTAGGAGGGACCCAAAACTGGTGAATGGGTGGATGGGTAAGTGTAGGGGTGGGCAGATAGGTAGGTGATTGAATGGATGGGTGGGAAGATGACTGTAGGCATAGGCAGGTGGGTGGATAATGGATGGACAAACGGATGGATGGATGGGTGGGTGAGTGGATGGATGGTGGGATGGATGGGTGGGTGGATGGATGGGTGGGTGGGTGGATGGACGGACGGATGGATGGATGGGTGGATGGATGGTAGGGGAGATGGATCAGTGGGTAGGTGGGTGGGTGGCAGGAAGAACTACCCAGACAGAAAGCAACAAGGGCAGTGTAACAAAGAGGGAAGCGGGGCTTCAACACTATAGAACCTTGTCAGTCATACCGAACATTCAAATTCCAATGACGGAAGGAAGCTTTTTTGTTAGCTCACTGGAAGGATTCAACAGCAAAATAAAGGAAACAGAAGAGGGGAAAACAGCAAACTTGAAGACAGAAAAATGGAAATTACTCAAAGCTCAGAAAATATTCAGTCTGAACAGCAGAGAGAAAATTGTTGTGGGGAGTGGGAATGGACGGAGCCTCAACAGACTGTGACCATAACCAAAGATCTAACGTGGGGGCTGGAGAGATGGCTCAGTGGTTAAGAGCATTGCCTGCTCTTCCAAAGGTCCTGAGTTCAATTCCCAGCAACCACATGGTGGCTCACAACCATCTGTAATGAGGTCTGGTGCCCTCTTCTGGCCTGCAGGCATACACACAAGACAGAATATTGTATACATAATAAATAAATATTTAAAAAAAAAAGATCTAACATGTATGTTGTCTGAGTCCAAAGAGACAGGGTCCAAAGAGACAGAGAGGAAGGGTAAGAGCTAAGAAAACATTCAAAGAGAGGACAGAAAACAAAGCCCCAAATAGATAAGAATGCAAACACCACCGAGCACCCCACTGGGTTCTGGAGAAGCAGACATGGGGTGAGAAAGACACCTTGTCCTAATGGAAAACGGACAGCAGTGGCTCAGATGACACCGTGGGACTGTACAGAGGGGCCGAGAGGGAAGACTGCCACCCGCCCACCTGTGGGTGACTCAGAGTAGGGTCTCAGTGCAGGGCGGGCCCCAGGAGAGCGGCTGGAGGAACAGGAGAGAAGGCTTGTGGGAGAGCCAGGCAGAGAGTGAAAACAGGGGCAAGACGACAGGCGAGATTTCTCGGGAACTTTCTGTGAGCTGAAGTAACTGTTATCACATTGTTATCACACTGTCTGCAAGCCTCTCACAGGAAGGGAGAGCCATTTAGATCAGCATAGAGGGCTTTAGACTCCGGGTGGGTTTTCTATAACCCACCTCAAAAAGTCAACCAATGCCAAGGTGACAAAAAGTTAACTTTTTTTGTGTGTGTTTTTGTGTTTTTATTGGGGTTTATCCTGGGTAGGAGCTGTCCCTACCCAGGATAAGGTATGAGGTATGCTCCACCCACCCAAAAGGTTACATATTAAATCGTACATTGAAGTCAGATGTGGTGGAGTGCATCTTTAATCCCATCACTGGGGAGGCAGAGGCAGGAGAATCTCTGAGTTCAAGGCCAGCCTGTTCTACATAGTGAGTTCTAGGACAGCCAGGGCTACATAGTGAGACCCTGTCTGAAACAAGTCAGTTCTCCAGTTTCATTAATTAATAACACAGCTGCGGCTACCAACTGGACCTTCCTGTACTAAGGAGTCAAAAGGACATCACTAAGAGGTGCCACCAAAGCACACAAATGCAAGGTTGGAGTGTGGCTCACCTGGTGGAATTGCTTGCCCAGCACACATGAAACCCTGGCTTCCGTCTCCAGCACCCGTAAAACAGCCACTGTTCAGCAGCTAGAGGCAGGAGGATCAGAAATGTAAGGTCATCCTTGGCTACACAGTGAGTCCAAGACCCTTTCTCTGGCTGGAGAGATGGCTCAGTGGTTAAAAGCATCAACTATTCTAGAGGACCCGAGCTCAATTCCCAGCCCCACATGGCAGCTAACAAAGGTCTGTAACTCCAAGATCTGACCCCCTCACACAGACACACCGCAAAACAACAACGACATAAAATTTTTAAAAAATTAAAAAAAAAAATAAAAAAGATCCTTTCACAAAAGGAGTTTAAAAAAAAAAAAGAAGGCTGGGGAGCTGCCTCACTGAGGTTCACAACCAAAGGGCAAAAAGAAGAACAGGAAAGGAAGGGAGGGGAGAAGGAAGGGGAGGGGAGGGGGGAGTGCAAACACGTCCAGTGCCATGGAGCCCCGGCACACTCCTGCACATTCCACTCTAATCTCCTCTGCTGTGACAGGACTGAGACTCACTTCTTTGACAGAAAAACATGACCCTCATCGTGTAAAACTCACACTTCAGGATGCAGCAGCCTCTACGGTCATGTACTATATTTAGAGATGACGCTCGGCGCTCCCATAAAGCAGCATTAGCAGTAACATGAGGCAAACTGAGCCCAGCTTGCTGCCCCCAGGAGGAGAGGACCAGGGGCCGTGCCTTCGATCATGCGGACACCTGACACATCTATTTCTGCTGTTTCAACCTGCCCTGCAGGGGACAGTGTGGAAGGACAGTGGGGACATCAGATTCAAAAGTAGAAGCAAGTGTCTGTGTCCCACGGTCCTTCCTCCTCTGCCTTCCTGACCAGGGTCCCCACTGCACGTGAGAGAGTGCACCAGGGTGTGGCTCAGTGGTATGTACCTAGAGTGTGTGAGGGAGACTCTGATCCCATCCCCAGCGTATGTGCACACATGGAGTGGGGAGTACAGGGCACACACAGAGAGACTGGTCTCCAGCAAGGTTGCACACATGCACACACACACACACACGTAGGAGAAGTACAGGGGCACACACAGAGAGACTGGTCTCCAGAAAGGTTGCACGCACACACACACACCGGGGGGGGTACAGGGCACACACACACAGACTGGTCTCCAGCAAGGTTGCACACATGCACACACACACACACACACACGTAGGAGAAGTACAGGGGCACACACAGAGAGACTGGTCTCCAGAAAGGTTGCACGCACACACACACACCGGGGGGGGGGTACAGGGCACACACACAGAGTGTGGTCTCCAGCAAGATTGTACACATGCATGCACACACACACCGGGGGGGGGGTACAGGGCACACACACAGAGAATGGTCTCCAGCAAGGTTGCACACACATACGGGGGTGGGTGGGAAGTACAGGGGCACACAACAAGGTTGCACACACACACATATGCATGGGGGCAGGGAACACTGGGGCACACACACACACAGATTGGTCTCCGGTTGCACACACACAAACACACACACATACGCATGGGGGCAGGGAGTACAGGGAGGGAGCATAGCAAGGTTACACATACACACACACAGAGATTGGTCTCCAACAAGGTTGCACACACACACACACACGGGAGTGGGGAGTTCAGGGGCACACATACACAGAGATTGGCCTCCAGCAAGGTTACACACACAGTCATGGGGTCAGGGAGTACAGGCAGGGAGCATAGCAAGGTTACACATACACACACACACAGATTGGTCTCCAGCCAGGTTGCACACACACAGGGGGGAGGGGAGTACAGGGGCACACATACACAGAAACTGGTTTAGGCAAGGTCTCTTGACTCAGCACTGGTTGACATATGGAGCTGTCCTGGCACTATGGGACCTAGCACTATGGGAGCAGCATTCCTGACCTCCCTCCACCAGGTACTAACAGCATCCACCCCCAGACATGCTAAAAGTGTTCTGTGGGAGCAACTGCCCCCAGACTAAGGAACACTGGGCTGGGCCGGGAGTGGCCAAAGCTTTTCAGCACAGTGGGCTCTTGCTGAAGCAGGAACTGCAGGCTACGGTGGTGACTCAGGCCTGTCATCCCAGCCTGGGAGACTGAGGAAGGAGGTCAGCTAGTTCAAGGTTTGCCTGGGCTACAGAGAGACCAAAGCCAGACTGTGTTAACTCAGGGTACCCTGTCTCAAAACACAAAGTAAAAAGGCAAGTTTAGGGGCTGGAGAGATGGCTCAGTGGTTGAGAGCACTGGCTGCTCTTCCAGAGGTCCTGAGTTCAATTCCCAGCAACCACATGGTGGCTCACAACCATCTGTAATGAGATCTGGCACCCTCCTCTGGCGTGTGGGCATACATGGAGGCAGAATGTTGTATACACGATTAAAAAAAAAAAAAGGCAAGTTTAGCCCGGCGGTGGTGGCGCACGCCTTTAATCCCAGTACTCGGGAGGCAGAGGCAGGCGGATCTCTGTGAGTTCGAGGCCAGCCTGGTCTACAAGAGCGAGTTCCAGGACAGGCTCCAAAGCTACAGAGAAACCCTGTCTTGAGAAAACAAAAACAAAAAAGAACATGCGTCTTTAATGGCTGGGCCATCCCTCCAGCTCACCATGGGAGCCCTGGCCATGGGACTTCTTTCCCTTGGCAGTCTTCAATGTCACCCATGCAGTAACATGGAGCAGCTTTGTCAGGGATCAATAATATTCCATCCTACGTGTACACCACGTCTTGTTTATCCATTCCTCTGCCAATGAACAGCTGAGCTACTTTATCCTTCAGCTGTTGAGAACAACGCCCCCGAGGGCCCAGTATCTACCAGTCTCTCTTTTAGGAGACTCTGAGGTGCTTAAAGTTTTCAGTGCCCAGAAGAACTGAAGACAAAGATTTAGATTCCTGGATCGCATGGAGGACCAGCTGCTCATCCGGTTGGCTGAACCACTTCCCAGTCCTGTGCACAGGGTCCCAGCTTTCCAACGTCCTCTCCAACAATGGCCATTTTCTATTTTTAGGCTAATGGCCGTTACCACTGAGTGTGAAGTGGCATCTTGTTGGGGACTTGATTTGCATTTCGCTGGCGATTACTGACATTGGACACTGATTCACAGGCCATCTGCCTGTCTTCTCAGGAGAAATGTCCATTCAAGTTCCTTTCCCGCTTGGTTTTGGCTTTAGTTTTGCAGAGCTGGGGATGGAAGCCAGGGCCTTGCAAGGGCCCAACCACCCAGCTGCAATGCTTTTTATTGCTTTACTTAATTATTTATTTATTTGAGATAGGGTCTCACTCTATAGACCAGGCTGGCCCTCAGAGATCACCTGCATCTGCCTCTCACGTGCTGAGATTAAAGGTGTGTGCCATCACTGCCCTGATAAAACTTAATAATTTTTATTATGTTTCTGTGTGTATATGTCCAGTGTGTATGCATGCCCAGGGAGGGTAGGAGAGTGGGTCATTCGCCCTGGAGATGCAGTGACAGGAGCCGCCTAGTGTGGGGGTTGGGAACAGATCACTGGCAAGAGCAGCCAGTGCTTCTACCCACCGACTCCTCTCTACGGTCCTGTATGTTCATTTTCTTGGTTTTGTTTTTGTTCTGTTTTGAGGCAGGGTCTAACTATGTTGTCCTTGGATGGCCTAGAACTCACAGAGATCCTCCTGCCTCTGCCTCCTGAGAGCTGGCATTAAAGCTGGGAGCCACCATGCCGCATACCCGGCTACATGCCCGCTTTAAACTGCTGTTGAATTATGTAAGCTCTGTATAGCTGGGCATAGTGACTCACATCTGTAACACCAGCACACAGCTAAGGAAGAAGGGTAAGAAACCCAAGGTCCTCCTAGACAGCTCAGTGAGTGTACCACAGCACCAACGTGCGGTTAGGAGGCAGTGTGCACAAGCCAATCTTCTGCCACGCAGGTCCCCACGAGCAAACCCTTCAGGCTGGTCAGCCCGCGCCGCCACCTGTTGAGCCATCTCCTGGCCCCAGCTTCAGTTCTGCTTCTATTTTCCAGTTTTATTTTTTTTAATTTTTAAAAATTTTCATTCATTCATTCATTCATTCATTCATTCATTTATTTATTTTGTTTTCCTAGACAGGGTTTCTCGGTAGCTTTGGAACCTGTCCTGGAACTAGCTCTGTAAACCAGGCTGACCTCAAACTCACAGAGATCCTCCTGCCTCTGCCTCCCTAGTGTTGGGATGAAAGGCATGCGCCACCACCGCCCGGCTATTTTACTTTTAAAGATTTATTTGTTTTTTTGGGTATTGGTGTTTTGGCTGTATGCACGTGCATGGCTTCAGCAGGGATTGCTGAGGCATTCTCTGGAGGGCCCGTCCATGCTCTCTCGCTCGGCACAGGGAACTGTGGTCTGGATGTTTGCTGACTCTGCCATGCAACAATGTTGAGGATCCACCTCTCTGTGGCTCCGGGGGGGGGGCGGGGCGGGGGCCTCTAGGGAAGTATCTGCAGCAGGGGTTTGATCCCAGCACCCGCTTCCAGTCCCAAGTCCCCTGTACCTGCTCTGAGGAGCACAGGAAAAGGGTAGATTTCGCTGCCTCTGGGGCCTGGCTCCTGTAGCACTCAGGAGGTCGCGGGCTGTAGCAGTGACTCACCCTGCCAGTCGGACAGCCTCAGAGGGACAGTTCCCTTTGTCCTCCCAGCAGGACCCCAAGGTACAAGATTTATAGAAAGGAAAACTGAGGCAAAATGGTGAGTTAGCAACAGAGACCCTCGGACTAAACTGGGTTGCAATCCAGGACTAAGTGGTTTAACCCGGCCTCCTTCCCAGAAACAGCCTAGGACTGACTCCACCTACCTTTCAGAACCCACCCCTTTCTATTTCAAGGCTGTGTTCAGAAGCTGCGCTGCAGAGTGCCTGTGGCTAGTTATTGAAGCCGGAGCTTTTCCACCCCAATGGGGGGATGAGAACACTCTGCAGCCTCACCAGGCCTGCAGGTCCTCAGAGCCTAACTGCATTGCCCTTCTCACTTGTAGCTCAGGCTGGCCTTGAACCCCCTGTTCCTCCTGTGTCCCTCTCCCAAGTGCTGGCACAAAAGGCTTGCACCCACATGGTGGTCCCTGACCATCTGTACCTCCAGTTCCAGGGGAGCCAACTTTCTGCCTTGGGCACATGGTATGCATATACATGCAGGCAAAACACTCACATACACAAAATGAAAATACATAAATCTTTTTTAATAAAGTAAAAATAAACAAATAAATAAATAAGTCCAACTGTCATAGTGCACACTTTTCATTCTAGTATTCTGGGAGCAGAGACAGACAGATCTCAGAGTTCAAGGGCAGCCAGAGCTACACAGTGAGACCCTCTCTTAAAAATGAGTTAATTAGGCTGGGTGGTGGTAGCGCACGCCTTTAATCTCAGCACTAGGGAGGCAGAGGCAGGTGGATCTCTGTGAGTTCGAAGCCAGCCTGGTCTACAGAGCAAGTTCCAGGACACCCAGGGCTACAGAGAAACCTTGTCTTGAAAAACCAAAAAAAAAAAAAAAAGTTAATTAATTTAACTAAAAGTAAAATAATAGTAAAGGCGATAAAAATATGCAGTAGAAGGTACCATGCTAGGGCCTCAGAGCCGTCTGTGTAAGAGGGTACACTCTAAGACCGCTGTGCAGTGCTCAGCCCTGCCCTCCCAGGGGAATCCATCTTCTCCAGAACCACAGGGTGAAGAGACGGCTCCACTCACTGCCACAAGCTTAAGTGTTGTGGGTTCACACATCAGGCCTCACTGGAGCCGGCAAACCCACGACACTTCAACCATGGCTGCCCCACCAGGCTCTGCCTTCCTCAGAAAATAAAATATGTTTCTTCTGTCCCCTATTGAGAGAGACACTCCTTTCTCCCATGTAAAAGAAAAAGGGACCAGGGATGGTGTTTCAGGCCTTAAAAGCATACACCAGCACATCCACACACACACACATACACCCAAGGAGGCCAAAAGAGAGATTCCTGGGAACTTAAGCTAGGGACAGTTCTTAGTCACTCTGTGGGCGCTGATAATCAAAAGTAGCAGGTGCTCTAAATCATTGAGACACCTCTCCAGCCTCCTTTTATTTTTAAGACAGCGTTAGGGTGGTTTAGGGTGTCTATTGCTGTGATGAGACACCATGACCATGCCAGCTCTTGTTAAGGAAAACATTTCATGGGGGCGGCTCACAGTTTCAGAGGTTTAGTCCATTGTCTTCATGACAGGACACAGCAGCATGCAGGCAGACATGGTGCTGGAGAAGGAGCTGAGAGTCCTATGTCTTCATCTGCAGGCAACAGGAAGTGAGCTGTGTCTGCACTGAGTGTAGCTTGAGCATGGGAGACCTCAAAGCCCACCCCCACAGTGACACACTTCCTTCAACAAGACCACACCTGCTCCAATAAAGTCATATTCCTAATAATGCCACTCCCTATGAGCTTATAGGGACAATTCCATTCAAATGACCACATAAGGTCACAGCTAGTACTCAGAAGGCACAGACAGCTCCCCCAGCCTCTCCCGACAGGGTCTCCCTATCTAGAACACCCTGGACCCAGAAGGTACATCTGTCACAGCTGACAGCCCTCCATAGAGGTGTCATCACTTCCCACACCCACAGTCGGGCGCTGGAGAGTCCACAGGTCTGGGCGGGTGTGGCAACAGGTGTCTGCTGTCACAGGGCCACACCCAGTTGCCATCTTGCCCCGAAAGGTCTGTCTGTCCAGCCCTTTCCCATCAAGCTCCTGCACCACTGATCCCCTAGTGTCTACCTGCTTTTCCTTCCCTTGACCTCACCCAGCCTCGCAGCCTTCCCAGACCCGCTCTTTGACTCTGGAAAAAGCATTTTAGCTCAGCCTCGCCCTTTCAAGCCTTAATGGCTTACATCTCTGAGCACTAAATAACTGTCTGGACAAACTGCCCACTACTTCCTAACTTTTTAAAGGGCATCTTGATGGCTACTAAGTCTCAGCATTTCCTTGACATCCATAAGCTACGGCAGCATAATAAAGGCCTGATGAGTTCTTCTGTAACAAAAACCCTTACCTGGGTGTGGCAGTAATCCCAGTCGGCCCGGGAGAGACAGACGCCCAGGAGGGGAGTTTGTGGCCTGGGCTCCAGGAGACTCAGTTTCTAAAGTAAAGAGTGGGCCAGAGAGCAGTTCAGCAGGTGAAGGCCAGCTGACCCACCTGCCGAGCTGAGTTCAGTCCCTCACACCCGTGGCGACAGAGAGCAGTAATTCTGTCCTGACCCCACCTGGACGCCATGACAGCTTTGCGCACACGCATACAAATAAATTAAATGTAATTTTAAAAGTGACGAAGCTTTTATATCAAAGAAAGAAAAAGGCAGGTATGGGCTGGGACGTACTTCAGTTGGTAGGGCGCTTGCCCAACATCCTAAATTCTATCCCAAACACCAGAAAAACTGGGCGTGGTGGTGCACACCTGTGATACTGGGTGGGGAGGGGCTAGAAGCAGGAAGATCAGGTGTTCAAGTCATCTTTGGTCACACAGTGAGTTTGAAGCCAGTTTGGGACACAGGAGACCCTGTTTCAATAAAAAAGAACATGCCGGGCAGTGGTGGTGCACGCCTTTAATCCCAGCACTCGGGAGGCAGAGGCAGGTGGATCTCTGTGAGTTCGAGACCAGCCTGGTCTACAAGAGCTAGTTCCAGGACAGGCTCCAAAACTACAGAGAAACCCTGTCTCAAAAAATCAATCAATCGATAGCTAGATAAATATAAATAAACAAAAAAGAACAAATGTTCCCTGAGTGTTGCCAAGGGGGCACAGCCCCTGAGGGAGTCCCAGACCTCAGGCAGCTTCAGCCTGGGGAGGGGAGGGCGGGGAGCACAGCCTGCCTTGTGGAGCAGCAAGTGGTCAGACCAGTCTGGGAGCTTGACAGTGGGGAACAGGAAGAGTCAGGGGGCTGGAGAGCAAACTCTCGGAAAGGTACCACCCTGTTTCTCCTGCTCACACCCCTCTCCCCGGTGGGTTCTGCCCCACATTCCCTCCACAGAATCAAGACTTGATTCTGTGAGTCCGGCTTGAAGCCACTAGCAGCCCCAGCCATTCTCAGCCACCCAGGACACTGCTGTTGGTCCAGCCCAGCCCATTGTTGCTCACGAAGCGGCCTTATGCCAAGGGGTGCGGAGACACCACCCGTGCACTGCTGAGCAAGATCCGCCCCTTCCTCAGGGCCACAGACAAAGGGCTGGGAACGGGGCGGAGGTGAGGACGGGACCCTGTGACACAGGGAGGGTCCATTAGAGGGGCCCGCCAAATAGGGCAGGTGAGATGGCAACCAGTCACCCAATACCCAGGTCGGCAGGGAGGGTGGGGCTGGAGCCTGATGAGGCCGGTGATAGGGGACACAAGATACCCTGCTAGAGGAAGGAGAGAGGACGGCAGGAGGAAAAGGCCTCAGCATAGCCTCTGGACACGCACACTCCTGAGGGATCTCGGCTGGAAGCCTGAGGCCCCTCCGTGGCTCAATTTACCCTTCTGCAACTGGAAATAGAGGCCTGGGGCTATAGCTCAGTGGGGGAGCACTTGCCCAGCATACTGGGCTCTGGGTTGCATCCCAGCACTGTAAAAACAAAACAAAACATCACCAACCAAGCAGCCAGGGGACCCTGGACTGTGAAGGAGCCCAGTGCAGCATCCAGGCTCTGCAGGCGAACTGGGGTGCAGGGCAGAGGCTCCAGGTGACAAGGTCAGAGTAGCCGTCACTACCGAGCAGCCAGCACTCCTGCCACATTCAATACTAATTCATCAGCATCTGGTACAGTGAGCACTCCACCAACCGAGCCACACTTAGAGACAGGGTCTCATATAGCCCAGGCTGGCCTGAAAACATGCTCTGTAGACCAGGCTAGCCCAGAACTCACTTTGTGGTAGAGGATGACCTTGAACCTCGTATTTCCAATCTCCAAGACCAATCTGTCTTGTTTACCTATTTATTTATGTATTTGTAGACCAGTCTGGCTTGCTTACCTATCTATTTATGTGTTTGTTTGTTTGTTTGTTTGTTTTTCGAGACAGGGTTTCCCTGTGTAGCCCTGGCTGTCCTGTT
Source organism: Ondatra zibethicus (assembly GCA_004026605.1). Lineage (NCBI taxonomy): Eukaryota > Metazoa > Chordata > Mammalia > Rodentia > Cricetidae > Ondatra > Ondatra zibethicus. The sequence continues at coordinate 20,664 of PVIU01012324.1, read as the reverse complement.
AGAACAGGCTGGCCTTGAACTCACAGAGTTCTGCCCGCCTCTGCCTCCTGGAGGGTGCCACTGTGCCGTGCTGGCTGGGGCCTTTTGCAGGACTTGGGTTTCATTCTGAGTGATGACAATGTCCCTGAAGAGTTGCAGAGAGGAGGGACATGTTCCTCGGTTCAGAAGAAGCTGGCAGTCCTGTGGTCGTAGCCCAGAAGCATCCAGTAGAGGCTGAGTGGAGAGCCATGGAGATGGGGGGGGGGATGGATTCTGGGGGTCCTAAGGGAAGGGCTGAGATGGTTTCTTGCAGCTGGCAGCGCCAGGAGACAGATGGACCCTGCTGAGCAGCACTGTGAAGCTGCAGTCGTCAGCAGAGCCCAGGCTGTGGACAAAGCAGATGACTCACAAAGGCGGAAGATGGAGCAGAAGGCGCCGGTAGGAAGGGACCCAGGTTCTCAGCCAATCAGAGCAGGCCTGATCCGAGTCTTTTGCTGTCTTCTTTTAACTGCTGTTTTTAGGACAGGGTCTCACGTAGTTCAGGCTACCCTCAAATCTGACATGTAGTGGAGGCTAACCTTAAATTCCTTATTCTCCTGCCTCCACCTCCTAAGGCCTGGGATTATAGGTGTGCACCGCTACAGCCAGCTCTTAAACTAGAAGAGGGAGGAGGAGGGAGAGGGGGAGGATCCATCTGAGACAACAGGAAATGGGAATCCCGACTGACAGCTGATGACATTAATGAATTGTTACTTCTTATTAATAAATAGTAGGTGATTTAGCTAGACAGAGTCTCTCTTGGGATGGAGATGTGGCCCATTGGTAAAGCTCTTTCCTAGTATGTGTAAGGCCCTGGGCTCTGTCTCCAATGATACAGGGGAAAAAAAGAGAGAGAGAAGGAGAAGAAGGAAGAGGAGAAAGAGGAGGAGGAGGAGGAGGAGGAAGGGAAAGGAGGAGGAGGGAAGGAGGAAGAAAAAAAAAAAAACAAGAGAAAATTGCCCAGAGAAAGTCCTTATCTTGGGTGGACAACACGGCTCAGTGTGTAAAGGTGATTGCTGCCAAGGCTGATAACCTGAGTTTGATCCCAGAAGCTGACATGGGAGGAGAGAACTAACTCCTGCAAGTTGTCCTCTGACCTCCACGTGAGCGTGTGTGCTCAACACAAATGTGCACACAAATGAAATTTAAGATAGTCAGTAGCAAAATATTTTTTAATTATTTATTTGTAACAGGTAGGTGGGGGTTCACGCCTTTAATCCCAGAACTCAGGAGGCAGAGGCAGGTGGATCTCTGTGAGTTCGAGGCCAGCCTGGTCTACAGCGTACATTGCAGGACAGCCAGGGCTACACAGTGAGAACCTGTCTCAAAACACAAACAGGAGGCTAGAGAGATGGCTCAGCAGTTAAGAGTACTGGCTGCTTAGAGGACCTGAGTTCAATTCCCAGCAACCACACAGCAGCTCACAACCACCTATAACTATAGACCCATGAATTCTGATGCCCTCTTCTGGGGTTCAGATGCACACGCAGACAAAACACTCATATATGTAAATAAACATATCGTCATTTTTCCAGTCAGGGTTTCTCTGTGTGGTCCTGGCTGTCTTAGAATTCTCTTTGTAGACCAGGCTGGTCTTGTGTCACCATGCCCTTTAATAAATAAATCTTTTTTAAAATTTTTACAAATTAAAGACAGAGATTTGTCAAGTCCTGGAGGTAATCCCTAGCCATCCATCCCACAACAAATAGAGAATATTCAGGAGGATGAGGCAGGAGGATTCCAAGGTGGAGGCCAGCTACAAAGAAAGCTCAAAGGGAGTCTAAGCAATTTAGTGATAACCTATGTCGAAATAAAGTAGGACCAGCTTGGTCTACATAGCAAGTTCTAAGCCCGCCAAGGCTACCCAGTGAGACCCTGTCTCAAAATAAATAAAGGATTTTTATAAAGGCAGAAGAGGAAACAGCCCAAGAGAGGCCCTAAGTGACCCAAAGCCCCTCAATAAGTCAGTATGGGATCCTTAGCCTCGACTCCCAGCCCTGTCCGCCTGCCCCATGGCAGCCACTTCTTTGGTGGCAGTGACCCAGAAAAGTCATGGATGGCATGTGAGCCCCAGAAAGAACCAGGTGCTGCGGAGTGGGGCTGACGGGTGAAGGTCTCCTCCGGGCCTGTGAGGACTGGCCGAGGCCTGGGTCACCTGTTATAGGAGATCCAATGAAGCAAGTCATTCAAAAATGTCTATCGTCGGTCCCAGATATGTTGAACACACCTATAATCCCAGCTCTGAGTTGGAAGCAGAAGGATCAGAAGTTCTAAGTCCGCCTGGGCTACATAGCCAGTTTGAGGTCAGCCTGGGCTACATGAGACCTTGTTTCAAAAAAAAAAAAAAAAAACAAAAAAACAAAAACCAAAGACAGTGGTGGTGGTGCACGTCTTTAATCCCAGCACTCGGGAGGCAGAGGCAGGTGGATCTGTGAGTTCGAGGCCAGCCTGGTCTACACAGCAAGTTCTAGAAGAGCCAGGACTGTTTCACAGAGCAACCCTGCCTCCGGGGAGGGGAGGGGGCGGGGGGGGGAGAAGGCTGGGTCGTGGTGACACACACCTTTAATCCCAGCACTCAGGAGGCAGAGGCAGGTGGATCTCTAAGATCAAGGCCAGCCTGGTCTACAGAGCAAGTTCCAGGACAGGCAAGGCTACAGAGAGAAACCCTATCTAGTAAAACCAATCAACCAAATAAACAAACAAGCAAACAAACAAAAAATGGACGAATTAGCTGGGCGGTGGTGGTGCACGCCTTTAATCCCAGCACTCGGGAGGCAGAGGCAGGTGGATCTCTGTGAGTTCGAGGCCAGCCTGGTCTATAAGAGCTAGTGCCAGGATAGGCTTCAAAAGCTACAGAGAAACCCTGTCTTGAAAAACCAGAAAAAAAAAAAAGATGAATCAAATGTTCAGCATTAACAATTACTCATTGTCTCTCCAGTCTCCTGCCTCTATACCCCTCAGTCCTGCCTGGATCTCCTCCCAGCCCCCAATCCACAACCCCCAACATCTGTCCCTGCTTTAAGTCAGCCTGGGATGACCCCCTCCCTCCTCTGAAGGAACCGTCCTCTCCTTCCTTCTAAGTCTGCTGCTCACACAGTGGTCACTCAGCATTCAGCACCTCTGCGCAAACTCTGAGACCATTATGGCCCCAGCCTGGCTCGAGGGGCAGTGGAGGTAGGACATACACCCGTAGAGTCAGACCACATGGCAGTGTGTCCTGTCCCAGACCCATGTCTTCTCACAGAGTGACTAATTAAATAAAAACTTGAGCTGGACCAGGCATGGTGATGTACACCTTTAATCCCAGCACTCGGGGGGCAGAGGCAGGTGGATCTCTGTGAATTCAAGGCCAGCCTAAGCTACATAGCAAATTCCAGGCCAGTCTGGTTTACAGAGTGAGTTCTTGGACAGCCAGGGCTACACAGTGAAGCCCTGTCTCAAACAACCAAAAAACAAAACAAAACAAACAAAAAAACAAATCAAGGGCTGGAGAGATGGCACACCTGTTAAGAGCACTGGCTGTTCTTCCAAAGGACCCAGGTTCAATTTCCAGCACCCACATGGCAGCTCACAACTGTCTGTAACTCCAATTCCAGGGGATCTGATACCTTCACACCAATGCACATAAAATAAAGTTAAATAAATTAAAAGAGAAATCAAGTCCTAGTCATATACAGCCACCTGCTCTATCCTCTCCACACGTAACAACCATTCTTTTACATTGTCATTTTCCCCCAGTGTCCCCAGGCACCTGTGCCTGGTACACAGCAGAGGGCAGCTGACTGAAGGACAGAAGGAAGAACCCCCTACGGTTGGCACTGGGGGAGTCTCGTCCTGGTGGCAGCCAGGTGACCATCGTAGCCCAACCAAAACTAAGACTGTCCTTGCTAAAACTGCACCTATTGGGATGGCCCCAAAGTGGGATGGCCAAAACAGGGGGTGCCAGCACATTCTCCCCCAGAGATGTAAGGGTTTGTCCGCCACACCCTATGCCAGGAAAAGGCTTACTGTGAGGATTTGTGCAGCACTGGATTAACCCCGTTTAGAAGCTCCACCTCTCTTGTCCATCTGACCGGGGAGCACTCTCTGGGCAGTTCAGAGAATCAGGTCACTGACACAGAATTCAAAACTTCCCTGTGACCGTCAGGCCCTGAGTCTGAATCCTGGGAACACATGTCAAACTGGGCATGGCAGTGTCTGTAACGCCAAGTGCTCCTATAGCAAGATACAAAAGACGTGAGGACCCATGAAAGTCCGATGGAGCAGCACAGAACAAGGGACTCTGTCTGAAGCAAGGTGTCCCATGAGGCCTGAGGCATCTCCTAACCTCCATGCTTGCACGGTTGCACACAAGTATATATATACACACACACACACAAAATCTGTTGTTAATCCTGTTCATTTCCAATAAGCACCCAGGACCCCTCACGCAGGACAGAAAGAGAGCAAATAGGAGATTCTTCCTCTTTCCCTCCCAATCCCTAACCAGCCTAGAGAGGCCAAAGGGCACCAGGGCAATTGATATTCAGATAAAAGACAAATCGAGTTTAAGTCACTACACTTATTTATTGTGGAAGGGTGTGAGTGTGCGCCACCGTGCACATGTGGGGTCACAGGATGACTGTGGAAGTCGTTATCTTCTACTCTGAGAGCCCTCAGTTGGCAGCCTTTACCCTCCGAGGGACAGCAGCCCCGGATGTTTCTATTAGGGCGATGTCTAGGACTGTCATGGGAGAACACGAAGCGTGCTCTGTCACTGAGATACCACGAAAAAAAACCTTTTTAGTACAAGTATATAATGAAACATTTGGGATATATTTATGCTAAAAACATATATACAAACAAATAAATTTATCTAAGCTTTGTTCCAGTGCTGGGATTTAACCCAGGTCCTCAGGGCCTGCTACACAGCACTTTACTACTGAGCCACATTTCCGATCAAATTCAGATTTCACCACTTAACCAGGCACTCTGCATCTTATCTGACAACCCTACTCCAGCCCATGCCAGCTGTTTTTTATATATTTGTTTTAGTCTATGTGCATCCGTGTTTTATCTGCATGGATCCCTGTGCACTGCATGTGTCTGGCACCTGACGAGGTCAGAAGAGGGTCCCAGAAGCTCTGGGACTGAAATGCAGTTTTGGCTGAAGCGCAGTTTTGACCTGCCGTGTGGGTGCTGGGAATCAAACCCAGGGAGGTCCTCTGCGAGAGCAGCCACCGCTCTCACCTAATAAACCACCCTCCCATCAGCATTTCCGCACGATGTGATGCTTAAAAAGTAGCCACGGCCTCTGGTCCTCCCAGCCTTCAGGAACCCCAGTTTGAAGGCCAAAGGCATCTCTCCAGCCCCACAGACCCACTCCCCTTCGGAGCTGGCAGCACTCACTTCGTTGGCATCCCAGCTCCTGCCTCCCGCAGCCCACCTCCACCCTTCCTCTACCCTTCTTGTAGTGAGCATCTTCTACGGTCTTGGCTGCTCAGGGCACCATCTATAGATGCCCCCACACTGGTTCCCAGCAGCAGTGCCTGAGGATGTTGGGACCTAACTGGACACAGCTCTGAGAGTCCCTCCAGCTGTTCGGAGCCTGTGGGGTTATCGGCAATTGCCTTTGTCTCAGAATTAATAACAGCAATGAAAGAGAAGAAGGAGAAGAAGATGATGATGAAGGAGGAGAAGGAGAAGAAGAAGATGGAGAAGGAGAAGAAGGAGGAGGAGGAAGAAGAGAAGGAGGAAGAGAAAAAGGGCCAGGCCTATCTATATAGCTCAGAGGGATGCCCTTGCCCAGAATCCCCCAGTGAGGGAATGGGGTGTGGCTCAGCAGACCATGCTTGTCATAGTAAGTTCCAGGCCCTACCCAGGACACCCATTCTCTCAGCTCCTCTTCTTGCTTCCACAGGGGGACGGCCCAAATCAGTGAGCTCCTTCCCTGCGGCCTTCCCTGTCCTTTCTGGCCCACCTGGCCCACAGAAGTTTCCCTTCTTCAGCGAGGTCTCCCACAGCCATGCATTCCTGCTGGGGATGCAGGCATCTCCTGAGGAGGGAGGACCTCAGCTGAAGTCATGGCGGAGCCACCATGTCAGGCTTTCCCAAGTTAAGGGAAGTCTCTCTGTGTCAGGCCTGGGGACACCGGACCAGGACACACACACCCCTGTATCCATGGAGTGACTCCATAACCCAGGGAAAGATGTCACTCAAAACCTGAGGCAGGGTGATCCCAGAGGGTCCGAGGAGAGGGGAGCAGGACGGGATGGGGACGCAGCCAAGGAAGCTTCCGAAGAGCAGTGGAGGGCAGAGCGGGGATGAGGTGGGGTCAGCTGACTGGGCACGGTGGCACAGCCTCGTCAGAGGAGCAAGGCTGGCCAAGAAAGGCCCTGCAAAACCCCATGCCACCTTTACACACAGCTCCTGGAAGAACCAGGAGACCCAGGGCAGCCTGCTGGGGGCTCACCCAGCCCCAGAGCATGACATGGGCTGTCTTGTTAGAGCTGGGACAGAGGGTCTGAGCAAAGCAACACAGGAGAAATCACCAGCCCAGTGACTTGAAGAAAGGGAGGCCCTCAATGATGGGCCAGACTCCCCAAGGACATTAAGGGGCCAACAAGACAGTCAGGAGCCAGCAGGGCGGAAGCCCTTCCAATCGTCATAGCTGCCTCTCAACCCCAGGTCTAATGGAGCTTCATGCTCTTTTGTCCCCGAAAGAGGGGGGGGGACAGGAAGAGGATAGGGTGGGGAGGCCGGGGTGCACGGGTAGAAAGACCAGAGGGGGCTCCCTTCCATCTTTCAGCTTGCTAGCAATTGCCCAGAATTTACATATTCATTCATTCATTTATTCATTCATTCATACTGCAGACATTTCTTCAGTGATGAGCCCTTCTCAGACACCAGAGCAATGATAGAGACAAATCAGATCCTAGCCTGAAGACACTTTGGCCTAGAGGGCGACAGACCAGACATAAATAACCTCAAGGCTGACAGGGTCCAGGAACGCGGTGTGGGAGGTGGCCTCTCACCTGGGCGACAGGAAGCTGCTTGGAGGGGATGAGCTGAGTAGTCAGGCAAACATCTGATCAGAAAACCGGGCTGGGGGCAGAGCTTCCCAAACCATTGGCAATCGGCACCCCAGCTGTGCCAGGGCCCCTGACAATGGTAGCTATTTCTGGTTGTGCCTAGAAAAAGAAGGTGGCTGCAAGTGTGACGTCCCCCCGAAGCTGCAGAGCTGGGCTTGGGGAAGGTGGGGAAAACCTGAGGTTTGAAGCTGGGTCTAGCCAAGCTCTGGGGTTTGCCACAGTGTTCCAGACACATTAATGACCCTTTAACCTTTCCACAGCCTCCTGAAAGGTGAACACTACCGGGGGGAGCGCCCCAACCGTGACCAAAGGGTGGAGGGAGGGCAGTGTGGCGCAGAGAGGATTCTGCTGCATCTGCGGGGGCCTGAGCATCACTGCCTCCTCTCTCCTTCCACCCCCCCACCCCAGCTGGTGGGGGGAGGGGTCGGAAGCAAAGAAGGAAGTACCTGTAATCTAAACTAGACTTCGCCGGCTGTGCTTCTCCCCAGCCCACTCTGGTCCAGAAATAACATACGCACCAAGCTGGCACCGGCCCACCCATCCCAGCTGGTCCCAGAAAAACACACTCAACACCCGGGGCCAGGCCCCAGTTTCCCAACAAACCTATTTCCTCCTCTCTCCTCGGGGTAAAGGCCCCCCCTTTGGCATCCCTAAGGGGCCTACCTAGTTCAGGGCCATCCTGACATTGCCTGGGTCCATCCCAGGAGCGTCCCCGGGTGCGCGCCCACCTCTCTCCAGGTCCCTGTCCTCGGCTGCGTCCAACGCCACCAAACGCTGGGGACCTGCATCCCTCACTGGGGCCCTGGCCTCCCCGCACCCCCACCCCACCCCGCGCTCGCTCCACGCTTTAGACCCGGTACCTGGGCGCTGGAGCTCCGGACACCATCGGCGGCGGGGGGCGAAGCGGGCGGCGGCGGCCCGGCCTCAAGCCCGGATGGCTTCCCGGGGGAGGAGATCGGCGCGACCGTCGCGCGTCTCTCCCGGGCTGCGGGAAGGAGGAAGGTCAGAGACTCCGCGGAGCGCAGCGCCGCGCGGGGGCGGAGGCGGCGCGGATTAGAGCGGCTTCTCCGCGAGCCAATGGCGGCGCGGTGGCTGCGCAGGTGGCAGCGCCGCGGTACCCGGAGGCCGCGCCCGCCCGGCCGCTTGCTCCCAGGCTCGGTGCGTGGTTCCTGCGCCCTCCTAAACCCTGCGTCTCACGTGTGGGTGCACGCAGGATAGAGGCTTGCCTAGGTCTAGTCCTGATGTGATGACCCCCCCTTCTACCCATGTGGGGGGGTGCATGCAGGACAGGGCCTTTCTATTAGCCCCGGTGTGATGACTCCCCCACCCACCCATGTGTGTATGGGTGCTTTCAGGACAGGGCCCTTCTGTCTAGCCTTGGTGTCATGACCCTCTCTTCTACCCATGTGGGGAGGGGCGCACACAGGACAAGGACCTGCAGTCTAGCCCTAGCATGATGACCCCATCTTCTACCAATGTGTGCGGGGATGCAGGCAGAACAGGAGCGCTCTCCTCCACTCTATCCCATGCCCCCTCCCCCGTCAGCAAAGCCGACTTAAGGCCTTTTCTGAGGCTTTCTGGGACTTGAGTCCTAGCTTCCAGGACCCAGACTTCCGCCCCAGGAGTGGGGTCTAGGGGAGTTTCATTCAATGTCTCTGCTGCGCCTGCGATAAACCAGGCACTGAGCGATGAGACAGCCGGGGGTGGGGCTTCAATAGAACAAAACTGACTACCTCGAGGGTGGTGGTGGCCAAAGCCTTTAATTCCAGCACTCGGGAGGCAGAGGCAGGCGAATCTCTATGAGTTGGAGGCCAGTTTGGTCTACAGAGAGAGTTCTGGCTACACAGAGAAACCCTGTCTTGAAAAACAAAACAAAACAAAACAAAAACCCAAGCAAACAGAAAAACCAACTACCTCTACCTCCCCCAGCTCACACTCAGGAGAGAGCTGGGTGTTCAACAAGGGTAGGAGAGTGTATCTTGAAGTGGTGTGCCCAAAACTGAAAACAGATCCGTAGAGAACAACACAGAACTGTGGCCAGGACCGGAGTGGGTGAGGCTGATGTTGAACACTAGACTTCCAATGAGGCGTGTGCACTCCTTGTTTGCCGCAGACTGCACTACTCTTTCTTGCACCCCTGAGCTGATGCACATGTGTCTATCTTCCTGAATCCCCTGGCCGTGAACCCTCACTCTGAAGTTCACCACTTCAGGGACCCAGAAGAATGCCCGAGTACAGCGTTCTTTCCTTTGGTAAGAATTCCCTGAGTGTGAGAATGCAAGCTGGTACAACCCCTGTGGATGTCAGTGTGGCGATTTCTCAGAAAATTAGGAAACAACCTTCCTCAAGACCCAATAATACCACTTTTGGGTATATATCCAAAGGATGCTCAATCATGCTACAAGGACATGTGCTCAACTATGTTCATAGCAGCTTTGTTTGTCATAGCCAGAAACTGGAAACAGCCTAAATGCCCCTCGATCGAAGAATGGATTTAAAAAAAAATGTGGTACATTTACACAATGGAGTACTACACAGCAGAAAAAAAATAACAACAGCTTGAATTTTGCAGAAAAATGGATGGAGCTAGAAAACATTATTTTGAGTGAAGTAACCCAGACACAGAAAGAAAATTATCACATGTACTCACTCATAGGTGGTTTTTAAACATAAGACAAAGAAAACCAGCTTACAAACCACAATCCCAGAGAACCTAGACAACAATACAGACACTAAAAGAGACTTACATAGATATAATCCACGGGAAGTAGAAAGTAGAAAAAGACAAGATCTCCTGAGTAAATTGGCAGCATGGGGACCTTGGGGGAGGGCCAAAGGAGGGAGGGGAGAGGCAGGGAGGGGAGCAGAGAAAAATGTAGAGCTCAATAAATATCACGGGGAAAAAAAAGATTCCCTGAGCATTGGTTCCAAGCTAGATCGTCAGAGCCTGGAGGACGACAGCACCCATAAAGCAGGCCACAGGGCAAACCACACTGGGGTCAGAGCGGACACTCAAGGGTATAGACAAATTAGTCAGGGATGGAGCGGCAAAATGAATGTCTATTCCAGGGGCTTGCTAGGCTGGCTAACACAGTAGAGCCAGCTGCTGGAGAGGCTGCTCCACCAGGCTGCCAGCCTCAGCGGTCCCCATTTGGCCCTGAAGGCCTAGGGGATTTCTAAAAAAACCACAGTAGTTACTGTAGGCCTGCAGTAGGCACTGGGAGGTTGATGAGGTGGGGGATCTGGAGGCAGCTGCCGCAGCAACAGAACAGATGGAAAGTGAAGGTAGGCCAGCAAACTGTACTGTTTTATCCCGAGACTTCTTATAGCAGGCCACCACAAGAAGATACCAGCCACTGTGGGAAAGTGTCCTCTGCCCTCAGTCAGTGAATGGTCCAAATTAACCACCGCAGTGGGTGGTGTTCCAGGGAGGGTTGGGGAAGAACTGTCCTGCAAGCTGAAGGCCAGCTGAAATTCTGGTTAGCCAGAAGGCACAGGGGCTGGGGAACTTTTAGGCAAGGCCTTCAGCACCTGTACACAGGTGTACGGTAGCCTGGGCTGATGAGGTCCACCCTCTATTCCAGCCTCAGCACCTCCCCATTCCCGTTCTCCACACCTCAACCTGGAGTTTCCCATCAGCCCTGGGCAAAGGTGTGAGGCTCGCGTGGGAGGGAGAGAGTTCACTTAGCTCCCAGCGAACGCTCCTTTGACTCAGCCTTGCATGGCAAGCTGTTTAAGTGGCATATCTGGGGCCTAGGGGAGCCACTGACACACCCAGGGCTGGGTGCATCGTATTGACAGCGATGATGGTTACACTTCCCTGCTGAGGATGCAAAGCGACTGGCCTAGCCCTTGAAACCCAGTACGGGTGGGGAGATGGTGCTTATCTTTTTGGGGTTGTTTTGTTTTTGTTTTTGTTTCTTGAGACAGGGTTTTCCTGTGACTGCCCTGGCTGTCCTGAAACTCACTCTGTAGACCAGTCCGACCTTGAACTCACAGAGATTCTCCTGCCTCTGCCTCCCTGAGTGCTGGGATTGAAGGTGTGCGCCACCACCCACCAGGCTGGTGTTTATCTTTATAACCACAACTATATGTACCCCCAATGCTCTCCCAGTGCGGTGGAATTCCCTTCCTTGAGACAGAGCCTCTTCATGTCAAGAGGCTGATTCCCCACAAAGGCTCTTTTGGGGGAGAGTCCCCCCAATAAAGCAAGATATGGTTTCTCTGTGTAGCCTTGACTGTCTTAGAACTTAATCTATAGATCAGGCTGGCCTTGAACTCATAGAGATCTGTCTGCCTTTGCTTTCCAATTGTAGGCATTAAAGGCATGTGCCAGCACTGGCTGGCATCCCGGTGAAGGGGAAAGCTCTTACAGAGCTGTGGAGGAGGGCAAGGCTAGAAAACCTTCCCCTTCCCTTTCATTCATTGGCCTAGATCTGTGGTAAAGTGTTTTCATGGAGACAGGTTGGAGCTAGAGGTGAGGGTTAAGAAGGCAGAGAGAAGTCAGTGAGTTCTCTCAATAATAAAATAATAATAACAATAAGTAGTAATTTAAAGAAAAAAGCCAGAGGCATCCACAGCACCAGACTTTCCAAACGGGACAGGCACGCGCTGTCCCTTAGTGGCAGACTTTGGAGGGTGCTAAGAGTCAGGAGGGGATGCCCACAGGGCAGAAGGTTTTGATTCAGTAGGGAAGAGGGGCCAGAGGCTGAGAGGGAAGCAGCTGCCCTCATAGGAGCTGTGGACCAGTCAGGAGGCCAGGCGGGCTTTGAGGAATTGTTCAGCTAGCAGAGTTTGTGCCTAGTGCACTCACTCAGATCCCAGGGCTCTGGCTGTAGTGGTGCAGGCCTGGGAGCCCAGTACTCAGAAAGCAGAGGTTGGAGAGCCAGAAGCTCAGGTCAGCACCCTATGGCACACAGCGAGCTTGAGGTCAGCTCGGGGCCTTGAAAATTCAAACAGGAGTGCTCGCTTCCGCAGCACATATACTAAAATTGGAATGATACAGAGAAGATTACCATGGCTCCTGCGCCAGGATGACACGCAAATTCGTGAAGCATTCCATATTTTTCCTAGACAACAATGAGGACTCTAAGAGAGACTTACATGGATCTAATCTACATGGGAAGTAGAAAAAGACAAGATCACCTGAGTAAATTGGAAGCATGGGGACCTTGGGAGAGGGTTGAAGGGGAGAGGAGAGCCAGGGAGGGGAGCAGAGAAAAATGTAGAGCTAAATAAAAATCAATAAAAAAAAAAAAGAAAGAAAATTCAAACAGGAGGCCAGGCAGGGTGGCACATGAGTTTAATCCCAGCACTCAGGAGGCAGAGGCAGGTGGACCTCTGTGAGTTCGAGGCCAGCCTGACCTACAGAGTGAGTTCCAAGACAGCCAGGGCTGTTACACAGAGAAACTCTGTCTCAAAACACCAAAAACAAACAAACAACAAACAAACAAACAAAAACAAAACGATCGAAAATAGAGAGAGGGGAATGAGAAGACAGCCGGAGCACTGTGTGCAGAGCTGAGGCGTGGTTGGGGCTGAACCTTAGCAGCCAAAAGCTGGAAAAAAAATGAGAACACCCCACCACTCATGCCCACGCAGTCCGTCCCTGTGTAACTCAAAATAAATGTTTCAGGAACCGACATGGAATGTCCACGCTTCCTGAATTAGGCCAGCTTCCTCCTAGACGGTCTGATTGCAGACCTGCTTTCAGAGAACCTGATCCACCCTCCTGTGCGTTCCCTGCCCCCAGCCGGCCTTCCGCAGTTCTGTAAGCCACCCCCACCTTCCCTCCTCTGTGCCTCTGCCTCAGCGTGCATGCCCTCGCTTCTGAGCATCAAGTTTTGCTTTCCTGAACTTTTTCCACATCTCTAGTGTCCCTGCCTCACATTTCTCAGCCCGGGAAGATGTGACTCGGTAAGATGTCTTTCTTTCCACAGGACCGTCCTTCCCTCCTGCAGTGCCAAGCCCCCTCAAAGCGAAGCTTCCTCCCTCCCAGAGTTTGAGCCTCTTGGTGTGAGGAGCCAGGCACAGCTGCCCCTGAGGGTTTCCAGATGCCAGCGAGACACAAAAGACAGGTGGGCAGTGCTGAACAGGCGTGGGAATAAATAAATCAATGAATGAATAATGGATTGGTAATTGATACTGCGCGTTAGGCCTGGGAGAGAAGCAAATAGAAGAGAGATTTCAGGTCTCCTTTCCTCCATATAGTAAAAAGACTTGGGGAGAAAGGAGGAGGAAGGAGGAAGAAGGGGGCGGGGGTGGGGTGGGGCAGGGGTGTTGATTCTCTTTCTCTCTGAGGCAATCGAATGTAGTTCCCTAGGGTGGCCTTGGACAGTGGAGGGTGCTGTTCAACTTTTTTGGTTTTTTGAGACAGGGTTTCTCTGTGTAGCCCTGGCTGTTCCAGAACTAGCTCTATAGACCAGGTTGGCCTCGAACTCACAGAGACCAGCCTGCCTCTGCTGGGACTACAGGTGTGCGCCACCACTGCCTGGCTCAGTTTCTGACCTTTCCCTCGCCTCTAGAGCGCTGGGATTACACGCATACGCCCTCATGCTCGGTTTGGGGTTTCATTGTTTTAACTTCTAAAAAATTATTATTTTCACTTTTTTTTTGAGACATGGTATCGCTGGCTGTCCTAGGACTCATTCGATAGACAAGACTGGCTTTGAACTCACAGAGATCTGCCTGCCTCTGCCTCCCGAGTGCTGGGATTAAAGGCGTGCGCCACCACCGCCCGGCCGAACTAGCTCTTGTAGAGCCGCCCGGCAGTCTAGAAGTCAATCTTTTTTGGGGGGGGCGGGGGTTTGAGACAGGGTTTCTCTGTAGCTTTGGAGTCTGACCAAGCCTGTCCTGGAACTAGCTCTGTAGCCAGGCTGGCCTCCGAACCAGGTTCTCTCTGGATTTGAGGCATACTAGCCATCGTGCTACAGGCGGGGACGTGGAGAGCTCCGACGTCACAGAGCTGGAAAGAGTTGGAGCTGCGTTTCAAATCCAGGCGGTCCGGTTCCAAGGACCACATTCTGCTCTGTGCCTAGAAAGAACAAGCGCAGACTGGGGCTTACGCCAACCGCTTGACCCTGTGGTACCTGGGGCTATGGCCTGGACACTCTCGCCACCTAATGGTATTGGGCCTCAACTGCAAGCGGAATTCCTGAGCGGAGACAGCGTCCATCTCAAGCCGTGTGCCCATTTGTGTGGGTTTAGTTTTTTTGGAGACAGTCTTCGATAGCCCAGACTGGCTGGACTCACTGAGTAACTGAGGATGGTGTTACATTTCTCATCCCCCTGCCTCCACTTCCCAATTAATGGCGCTCTCGTCTCCTGGATCTGTTACAGACAATTGTGAGCCACCACATGAGTGCTGGGAACTGAACCTGGGTCCTCTGCAAGAGCAGTGTGCGCTCTTAACCTCTGAGCCAGCTCCCCAGCCCTCTATGGTTTCCTGAGACAAGGTTTCATACTGTAGCCCGAGTTGGTCTTGAACTCAGTGTAATCCTTCTGCCTCAATCTCCTCCATTCTGAGATCACAGAAACAAATCCCACTGGGTCCATCTATTCCTTTTTTTAAAATTATTTTTATTATTATCAATGTGAGGGGGGAGGGTTGGGGACAACTTCCTAGAGTCGGTCCCCTTCCTATCTTTATGCGGTCTCCTGGATTTGACCTCAGGTCCCCAGACTTACATCTTTGGGCAGCCAGCAAGTACCTTTAAACCATCTTGTTCTTGCTACATTATTTTTTTTTAAGTTACTATTTATTTGTGTCAGGGTGGGGATGATAGGACGTGTAGAGGTCAGAGGCCAACTTTTAGGAATTGGTTCTCTCCTTATGCCATATGGGTCCTGGGGATCAGGTCCTTGGGCTTGACAGAAAGCGACCTTACCTACTCAGCCACCCCCATCTCCATCATCTAGTCTTTTTTTTTTTAATTTTTGTTTTTTTTCGATAGGGTTTCTCAGTGTAGCCTTGGCTGTCCTGGAACTCGCTCTGTAGACCAGGCTGGCCTCGAACTCACAGAGATCCACCTGCCTCTGCCTCCCATGTGCACCACCACAGCCCAGCTCCCCCATCTATTCTTAACATTAATACTTAGAGCTGACGTGGTGATGCACACCTGTGATCAATCACAGGAGGATCAAGAGTTTTGAGTGGGTTTGGGCCCCAGAGCAATTCCTTGTCAGAGAATCCGACAGAAACTATAGTAGCTAGAGGAAGGACCACCCGCACAGGGCGTTGTTTCTGCAGTGTTCTGAGGCTTTCACGCATGGCTAGCCTCTTACCTGCTGTGTTAGTCATCCCTCACTGTGACAAACACCTGCGAGAAGACATTTAAAAAGAAGAAAGGGGGCTGGAGAGATGGTTCAGAGGTCCTGAGTTCAGTTCCCAGCACCCACATGGTGGCTCACAACCATCTGTAATGAGATCTGGCGCCCTCTTCTGGTGTGTGTGCAGGCATGCAGGCTAAATAAATAAATATTAAAATATATATACATATAAAAAATTAAAATAAAAGAAGAAAGGGTTTCTTTGGGCCAGGGTTTGAACCCTGGATCTATTGCCTTGGGTCTGAAATCAAGCAGACTGTCCCAGTGGGAACGTGTTCGCCATACCAGCCAGGGAGACACAAATCCCTGTGCTACTGCCCCCTCCACCTCTTCCTTTCTTTTTCTTCCTCCTCCTCCTTTTTTTTTTTTTTTTTTTTTGACAGGGTCTCACTACAGAGCTCTGGCTGTCCTGGAACTTGCTCTGTAGACCAGGCTGGCCTTGAACTCACAGAGATCCGCCTGCCTCTACCTCCCAAGGGCCAGGATTAAAGGGTGTACCAGCACTGCAGCAGCTCAGGAGAAAAAGCTGAGGCAGGAGAGCAGAACACGCCGCTCTTTACTGGTTCGTGGACAAAGCTCCAGGTGACTCGTCCCAGTCCCCAAGGCCAGCCTGATCTATAGATTAAGTTCTAAGACAGTCAAGGCTACACAGAGGTGCAGCGCCACACCCTGAGTACAGCCAGGTGGGCTCAGAAGAACCACACGGGGTTGTTTACATTATTGTCTTTGTTGTTTTTTTACTATTATAAACTTGATAGGTAGCTAAATAGACTGAATTGTTTTGTTTCTTTTTTCGTTTTCCTTTTTTGTTTGTGTTGTTTTTGTTTTTCGAGGCAGGGTTTCTCAGTAGCTATGGAACCAGTCCTAGAACTTGCTCTGTAGACCAGGCTGGCCTCGAACTCACAGAGATCCTTCTGCCTCTGCCTCCCGAGTGCTGGGATTAAAGGCGTGCGCCACCACTGCCCGGCTGTTGTAAAGGAGTGGGCCCACTTGTTCATCATGGCTGCCTGGCTCTCTTAGCCCTGAAATAACCACACAGAAATTGTGTTAATTAAATCACTGCTTGGCCCATTAGTTCTAGCCTCTTATTGGCTAACTCTCACATCTTGATTTAACCCATTTCTTTTTTTTTTTTTTTTTTGTTTTTTTGAGACAGGGTTTCTCTGTAGCTTTGGAGCCTATCCTGGAACTAGCTCTTGTAGACCAGGCTGGCCTCGAACTCACAAAGATCCACCTGCCTCTGCCTCCCGAGTGCTGGGATTAAAGGTGTGCACCACCACCGCCCGGCTCCATCTCTATTAATCTGTATATCGCCACGTGGCAGTGGCTTATGGCGAAAGATTCTAACCAGTGTCCATCTCAGGCGGAGGATCCATGGCTTCTCTGACTCTGCCCTTCTTTCTCCCAGCATTCAGTTGTTTTCTCCGGCTACCTAAGTTTCACCCTATCAACTAGGCCAAGGCAGTTTCTTTATTCATTAACAAATGAAAGCAGCACACAAACAGAAGGACCTCCTACACCATTTCCTCTTTTCTGTTTAAACAAAATGGAAGGCTTTAACATAGTAAAATTACATATAATAAAACCGTTATCAAGCAAGAATTACAGTTACAATATTTATATCTACTTTATCTTTTATCATAACTAGGGGAAACCATAACTATAAATTCTTCTTACACCACCGGGCTTGTTTTATTTTTCAAGACAGGGTTTCCCTGCATACCACTGGCTGTCCTGGAACTTACTCTTTAGACCAGGCTGGCCTCAAACTCAGAGATCCACCTGCCTCTGCCTCCCGAATGCTAGGATTAAAGGCATGTGATTGAATTTCTGATCCTCCCAATGTTAGGGGCTCCAGGCGTGAGCCACCATGTTTATTGGGCATTGTGGTTCTGGGGCTTCAGAACCAGGCAAGCGCCTAACAGCTGAGCCACATCCCCAGTTCTAGAATGACTAGATATGACTTGCCTGCCAGTTCACCTGCCTGGGTCCTACGCAGGGCAGGAGTGGGAATGCTCGAGAGATGGGGGTTTTCAGGTCAAAGACAGAGATGGGCTGGACCAGCACTCCAGGGCTGTAGAATGTCTTCAGAGCTGTGCCAAGCCAGCAGTGACATTGGTGGTGCTGTCTGTGAACTGATCAGTGCTTTCTTGCCGATCCATCTGGCCCTCCCTGGCAGAGCTCCAGATTTGATCTCCCCCTGGCAGGGCCATATGTCCTGGCCATATGTCCTGGGAGGCCTGGGAGTGATGGGGTGGGAGGCAGGTGAGAGCTAATTCCTTTCCACCATCCTGGTTGCTCACCCTGGAGCTCCTAGAATGCAGCAGGCCACTGCCTGCCTGGGTAGGACTGGGACATTGGGATGCTTTCTCCACACACAGCCCTTGGTGATGTCACTGCCTTTGTTACTAGAGGGCCAGGTGTCCTAAGCAACTGAGAAGACACCATGGGCTCTGGATTGTACAAGTCTAAATTGGAACCTTTTTAAAAAGCGATGTTTATTGCCAGTCGGTGGTGGTCCATGCCTTTGATCCCAGCAGGCAGATGAGTCTCTGTTGAGTTCAAGGTACCAAATGAGTACCAGGACAACTAGGGCTACACAGTGAAACTCCTGTCTCAAAAAGCAAACAAATAAACTGGGCGGTGGTGACACACACCTTTAATCCCCCATGCTCTTTAAAAGTTTGAAGCCAGTCTGGTCTAAAAAGCGAGTTCCAGTACATCCAGGACTGTTACACAAAAACTAAAAAGAAGGAGAGAGAAAGAAACAAATCTGTTTCCACAGGACAATCTGAGTCAGGAATACAAGGTACAAGGTGAATCCAGGTCACTGTGATGTCACAGCAAGTGAGCTCTGGAAGATGGAGCATGCCAGAGAGACTGGGTAGCCATCCGTAAAGCCTCCCACTGTACCCTGCATGCTTAATATGAACGACAACAGATTTCAGTTAACCAAACTCAGTGGTCTTAGAACATCATTCAAAGACAAATGATACCAGGTGTGGAGGCTCCTGTCTGCGACCCAAACACTTAGGAAGTGGAGGCAGGAGAATCAAGAAAAAGGTCTTTGTCCTTAGAGTTCAAGGCCAGCCCCGGTTCCGTTGCAGCCTGTCTGAGGTGTGTGTGTGCACGTGCGTGCGTGAGTGCGTGTGCATCTCTGTGTGTGTGTTTGGGGGGCTCGTCCAGTGAGGACACAAGCAGCGCAAACCATCTGGCCTGAGTCTGATCCCACAGTAGAGGAGAGAGTGACTGTAGAGGGTTGTCCCCTGTCCCCGTCTGGTCTATATGTGACTACCTCAGAACACAGCACAAGGGCCTGGGCATCCAGGTGTGGCGGCACACCCCTTTGAACCCAGCTTGCAGGAGGCAGAGGCAGGCGGATCTCTGAGTTGAAGGCCGGCCTAGTCAGTCTGCATAGTGAGAGCCAGCCTCAGAAACTAAAGGGGGAGGCTGCTGGCACAGGTCTCAATTCTAAGTGACCCTAATGAGTGCCTGTCTGGAGGGGGCGCTGATTTGCTCTCAGCTGTAGAATAGGGAGAGAAGTCTCCTGTGGAGTTTGTGTTTTGAGGAGGAGCCAGGCTGGCCTAGAATTTTCCATCTCTCACCTCAGTCCCTAGACAGCGCACCTGAAGCCTCCCAGATTCTGTTTTAGTTTTAGGGGGGCTTTGTTTTGTATTTTTGAGACAAGGTCTCACGTAACCAGGTTGGTCTGGAACCCACTGTGTGACTGCAACAGCCCTACGTCCACTTCCCGAGTGCCGGGGTACAGGGAGACGTGGGGAAAGGTGAGGCCCAGGGGGTCTGCTGGACAATGTCTGCTCGCAGGTCACTGCCGTCCTCCAAACCCGAGAGGCCGGCACCTTCCATTATGTAACAGCTCCAGTTTTCAAAATGAGCTTTCTGGAGCTGGACCGTGAGCGCCCTCGGTCCTGAGCTGTACAGCTAAAATGGTGATTTAAAATGATTGTGTGTCCTACATGTGTGAAAGTGCCTGGGGATAGCAGAAAACGGTGTCAGATCCTCCAGACCTGGAGTTATAGGCAGTTGTGAGGAACCTGGCTGGGTGCTGGAAACTGAACTTGGGTCTCTAGAAGAACAGCAATTGCCCTTAACCAATGAGGCAGCTCTCCAGCCCCTTAAAAAGATTATTAAAAAAATTAACAGAAATAGAGATAGTCTCTGTGGACCAGCAAACCCTTCACACACACACACACACACACACACACACACACACACACACACAATGTGTGTGAACAGCTTGCTGGAGTTGGTTCTCCTGGGGACAGGCCTGACAGCCAGAAAGCCTTTACCCCACCACAACGTCTCACTGGCCATAAGATGGTCAACTTTAAAGCCAGGTGTGGTCTCATGTGCCTGCAACACCCATACTCGGGAAGCAGAGACTGGAGGATCATGAGTTTGAGGCCAGCCCGGACTATGTAATGGTTGTGTCAAAAAATGAACCAGATTCAGACACGGTGGCACAAGACTTTAATCCCAGCACTAAGGAGGCAGAAGCAGATGGGTCTGTGAGTTTAAGGCCAGTATGGTCTACACAGAGATATAAATGGGGCCATTTCCTGACCTCTGCTTTTCTCACCTTGGCACTGTCTGATGTAGAGAGTCAAGTGACGGCAGAGGCGCTACCTCCAACAGGCAAAGTTGCGGTCACCTATGGGAGTCAACACTGCATGCTTTGCCTGGTCGGAGGGGACCACCAGACTCCATGCAGAGAAGTCAGAGCCTCAGCCCACGCACCAGCTGCGGGCGAGGCATGCGTGCGTGGGTGCGCGCGTGTGCTGGTTGCATATCAGGCGCCGTCTATGCCGCCGACTTCCCACTACCACAACCTCCTGTTCTGGGGAGCTTTAATGGGGCCTTGCGGCACAGATGGCTCTTCCTAGGAGCCTCTGGGTGGGCGGGAGGAGGCGACGCTCCAGGCTTGCAAAGCTATTCTCGGTGTGTGAAGGGCGATGTGCGAAGGGGTGAAGCCCAGGGTGTCTGCTGAGCATCATCTGGGTTATTGTTTGCGGGAGAGAAAGTCTGCATGCGCTGCCTCCGAAGCCCCGGGTCAGCTGCGCCGCCAGGGTGCTGCCCAAAGGGGGCGCTGCTTCCCCAGGCCTGCTTTGGCCACTGACCTGAAGGTTAGATTTAAAGACCTACTAAGAACTAAGGAAGGAACTGGAAGGTCAACTTCAGCCATCTTTACTCATTTCCAACCTGGGGAGACCCCCAGGGGCCCCAAGAA